>JANUHK010000036.1:0-278067 GCA_026319125.1 Colletotrichum noveboracense | reverse complement strand
AGTAATAATCACGTAGTTGATAAGCCAGTCGATCAGACAAGCGAGTCGTTCACCTTAACAAAATTATAGTAGGCTGGAAGCGAAAATTGGGTAAGAAATTGTTAGTACATCTTAACAATTTCTTAGCGAATTTTCGCGTGCAGCCTACTGAGATTCTGTTAAGGTGATCGACTCACTTGTCTGATCGACTCGCTTATCAACCACGTTGATATATTTTAATAGCTAAGTATATTTAAATAAATAAAGCTCTAACTAATCTATAACTTCTTATTAGTTAGACTATAAGATATTAAGTTAGTTAATTTAATTAAAGGGGGTTAAATTAACTACTTAAGGGATAGAGATAGCTTTATTTTAACTACTTAGGTTAAATAGTTTGTTAATCTGATTACACTTGCGGAGACGCTGGGTACCTCGTCTTCTGAGTCCTTAACGAGCTACCCGGATTCCGGTCTTGATCTTGGCACTAAGAAAAGGCTTGTTGTGGCTCCCATTGGCTTGTAGCTTCAATCAACGAACCCTGAACTAATGTGACTTTGCCTGACATCGAGAAGGGTGAATATCTTGAATTGTAATTGCCTAATTGTTCTATATTTGCGCGACTACATTTCATACATATGTGTTTCTCTACGCAAGCGGCGTTTCAAACGAGCCCAAGAACAAAAAAAAAGCCTTGGCCTCCAGATAGAACCGTGTACATGCTGCGGCCAGCTGCTCCTACACAAGAGATTGCATAGATTTTGCTCATTCGCGGAAATCAGCAAAAAAGAAGTCAATTTCGGTCAGGATTTCTCCTTGGGCTGGTCCTCACGACCACGGAGACCGATCACAGTTTTCATCAGAAAGTATTTTTTGACATGCATCACACCTCATCATCATCAAACGTGACAAACATAAGTAGGAGATTTTGCTGCAAAAAGCGCCCTCCTTTTTGAGCATTCATGCGCTTTACGAAGAACATCGCCACAATTTTGGAGGCAGACCATCCCGGCCCTGAAAGAAGATGTTGCGTATATACATCCATGAATCACATTTAAATCATCAAAAATCTAGTTATGAGACAGCTGGCCAATAATGCTGGGCGGCATTAAATTGCATGACCCTTGCAGTCTTGAGCGTGAAATGAGATCTATTTTGTCTACCACTCGTCTAAGAGCAAAATCTATTCAAAAGTTTATATCGTCAACCCAGTTCGACTCCTACTTATACTCCGTCTGATCTCAGCGTCCTCATTCTGTTTCTTAACATTATCCCACCCAGGCAGCTTGACGGAATGGTCTAGCGCGACCGGGAGGCCCCTGTGCCTGCCACGGATCATCATCAAGATCATGACCAGCTTTGAACCCGTGTACCAGCCGCCCGCGAAGCTGAACGAGTGGCCTGGCAGGCCGATGGACAGTCCGATGTTGGTGTACCCAGACACAATCTCAAACAAAAAGTTGAAGACGCTGTAGGAGCGCGGGTCCTCGATCGAATGGGACGTCTCGATCAGCGTGACTAGGAACAGTGAGAAAGCGATGGCCCAAATGTCGTGCGACAGTTGTCCTCGCAGGTGCTGCGACACGAGGCTCACGTGGCCCTCGGGTGTAGAGGCGGAGCCCGCGTTCTGGTTGTCGAAGTTTATGGCAGCAGAACGCTTGAGCCGCGGCTTCGCCGTCACGCCCACGCCCTGGAAGTTGTTCATCCTGCTCTGGATCTGCTTGCCCACGAAGGAGGTGCCGCGCCGGCCGATGGCGGCTATCCTCTTGACAGGCTTGGTGGAAAAATGGGACTTTGCTTGTGACAATGACACGCCTGATGCGGAGACTGCTGTTTGCTCTGGCCCAAGAGCATGGCCAAACGCCGGTTCAGCAAAGGTTGGCAGGAGCTCATCTGTTGACTCGTTGGCAGTTGCGTCTGGGTCCTCAGGCTTTTCAGGTTCCGTGGTGTAGATTCCTAGCGACCGTTCTTCGTACACCTTGATTCATGTTAGCGAGATGCACATGCCTCAGCTAGACTCCGGATCGCACTTACATTTGAGTTTCGCATGACGATGATCTCCGGGTATGCGGAAATGTACATTACGATGACCCACAGAACGAGAACGTCGAAATAGAGGCTTGACACGCCAACAACCCCAAAACCTGAGGAGGGAATAGCTAAAGACAGGTTAATCTCTAGACCAAAACAGAACCTTTGGCGACTTACCCAGTGCCTGAAAGAGGGCCAGTCCAACTCGCTTCCCAACCGGGTAAGCCTCAATAGCAGAGTTGCCGATGCTGAGAACCACCAACAAGACCCAGTCCATGACCGCGATGGTGGAGAACATGGTAACAAAAACAAAATTGGCCTTGGCAGGGAACATCATCATGTACAGACGACGAGGGTACTTGAGGATGAAATCGAAAGCTTCCTTCCAGACAACGTGCTCGTCTTCGTCAACACACATCTTCAGAACAAACCTGCAGAAGTAGACAGTTGCTCTGAGGAACGCAGGGAACGCAGCATTTCCAGCCAGGGAAAGGATGGTGACAATGGTCAAGACGAAGGCGTCGTTGTCAAAGGCTGCTATGCCTGCGTCGAGGAGCGTCATTCCAGCGTTGTTGAACGAAGAGATGGCGAGAAAGATGCCAGCCCACCAGGAGTTTTGATAGTTGACGGCGGTGATACTCTGGCTGTGCGTGTATGACCAGACGCCTAGCGTGATGGCCCCAAGCAGCTGCCAGAGGACGAAGTAGACACAGACAATAGTAAAGAGAATCTTGAGGGCCCGATATTCGACGCCACCCAGGTACTCGCGCTGTTCCTCCGTAAGGTCAAAAAATTGGCCATTTCTGCCGATTGAAGTCTTGTTCTCGTGGATGAACGTCTTGAAATCGAAGCCTTCTGAAATCGACACCCGGCCTGAATCGCGACTGAAGGGCCTCCGCCTGGGGGTGGCATTCGACTTGGGCGAGAGCGGCTCGGTGGAGCTGGTGGAAAGGTTGAGCCTCTGGCCCTCCTCGATGGGCTCCAGCATGCCGGGTGGCGCGGATTCTTGATTGGCGGGCTGGCTTTGGCTTCGATCGTGGCCCTTCTCACGGGATTTATACCCTGTGAGCTGGAAGGCATCTGCCTCGGCCTGCCGCTCGTGTCTGCCCTTCTTTTGCTTCCGCTTGGTCCCCTTGAACGACGACATGACAGGGAGACCAATCATGGCTCCAGCCATGCCAACTATGGTGCCAGTCTTCTTGATCCTCCTGTTTCTCTCGGCCTCGACGATGTCCTCGAAGCGCTTCTCAAAAACGCGGGCGCGGAGCCAGATGGTGAAGATGGAGACGAAGACGGGGCTGCCAAGAATCATCATCAAGGCGATGATAGCCTGCTGGGCGGTACTGAGTTTGCTGATATCGACCGTGTTGAGTCCGGATGTCGTAAAGGCGGAGATGACGAGGAAAAGACTATCGATGAAGCTGACGCTGTTGGCCGGGTTCGAGATTCCGTGAAAGATGCCGGCAAAGATGAGCCCGACTAGTATGAAGTAGGCGTAGTGAACCGTAATGAAGTTCACCGGTGGTAGATACGGCCGGACGGCGGCCCATGATTCAATCATGCGGTCCGCCGTGGCGGGATGGTCGGCCTTGAACTTCTCCCATGATTGCCATGCCATCGCTACCGATGCTCACCGCAGCGGTAGTGATGTTGTGCGCAAGTCACGCGAGCAAACAAAAGCGCGGACAGCTTCTCGAATAATTCGGTCGTTAGAGGCCAGTCTGACTGCCTGCCGTAATGCGCCGGCACTTCGGATGGGAGAAAGAAAGGATTAGCCATGCAGGAAGAGGAAAGCTTGTTGTGAAGTGGGCAACTGATAAGGAAGCGTGGCGCTCCCCCTGATCGACTGCAGGGCTGGAGGGCGCACCAATGCGTGCCCGTTTGGAGTCCTCTGATTCCTATCAGTTGGCAGTCTGCAGGGGCGGCTGGTCCCGGGCCCACCGGCTCTAATGACAGCTCATTACCCGTCGACAGGGGCCAGGGCATCATTGGACATCAGGTTAGCCAGCTGTTTCACAGCGCGCTGATCTTTCATTAGGCGCTCATGTTGCCAAGTCTCGCTACTAAGGTCGTGCCAAGTATCCGTAGCAAAGGAGGCCCTTACTGGTAAGTCGTACTTCGTACGCGCACCAGGGGTCTGAATCGTGACGTGTTTGTTCTAGACCTGGCTCCCCCCGGTCTCCCGGATCGCGGGATCTTCGGGCGGCGGGTGATCCGGTCGCACCGGAACGATTTAGTGGCGTAGGTGCTCAACTTTTATTGCCCGTTCACCAAATCGTCAACTAATTCTATGGCGGTCATCCAAGCAAGCTCCCAGGTGTCAATGACACTGCAGATTTGTAGTTGAAAACCCGATATCCTAATGTACAGCCCTATGTTCAAAGGCTATTTTACAGTAAGTCATTAGCCGCCGCATAAACAAAAAAGGAAAGGCATGCTCTCACAGAGTCGGAGATGACCAAATCTGACCTTTCTTAAGAAGGGCATGGAGCATTGTGGTAACGTTGATAAGGTAGGTAGGGTTAATTTAAGCTTTATCCTTGGATTTGTCTCGAACCCTCGGTCACCATGGGTGATGATGAAGCACAGTCTCTTTATGTTGAGCGATACCGACCCACCATGCGAGATCAAGTTGATATGACCTGCGTCTGCTATTTCGCTCTATACTCCTGAGGCGTTGGTATTAGATGCTATGAGCGCTCGGTGGGTAGCACCACACTGCGCCTAGTTGTTCAATGGCCATTAGATCTTAGCTATCTAGCTCCCTCACTGGTATTTAATATTGATGTGATGTATGTTTGTCAAATAACTAGAGCGTACCTCTTGATGCAGTCTGCTCAGCATTCCGTGGGGATCTGCTTTTTCCTTCTCTTGCAATGACGTTTTCCGATGAGCCAGCCTCCCGATGCCTCCTGATTCTTTTCTAATCCTCGGATATTGGGGTGATAAGATGATGCGGAGAGGACTTTGGCAAAGCTCTCATCTTCCGCGCACATTCGGTTGTTAGCTTCTTCTCGCCAAGGCATATTCTTTTCATCCGCGAGAACGAATCTGCAGTTCAGCAGTGTAGCTCAAACAAGACACGCCCAAATGGAGTTCAAAGCCTATCTGGCATGTCTCGTATGGACCTTCTGCAGAACAACCACTTCGTGAATGGCCAACAGGCCTCAAAGATCGATTGGAAGATATTCGATGTTGTCAAACCAGCAACGTTGGAGACTCTGGCAACCCTGCCCGAGATGGGGGCTGAAGATACCCGGAAAGCCATCCAAGCAGCGCATGAATGTTTCGCATCTTTCTAACAGACTTCAGAGAGAGAGAGAGCACGGTGATTGCGGCGGTGGAATCAATTATGCCTTGACCACATTGACGACTTGGCCTTGATGTTGACGCTGGAAAACGAGAAGAATCTAGCTGAGGCTAGAGCGGGGGTGGCCTACGGAGCCTCATTCCTCGATTGGTTTGCCGGCGAAGCGGAGAAGACATACGGCCAAGTCGTGGCCGCCGCCAACACCGGACCACGCATCCTAACCATTCGGCAGCCCCTAGGCGTCGCTGCCCTACTCGTACCGTGAAACTTATCCATAACCATAATTACCCGCAAAGATGGGGCGGGTCTGGCTGCCGGATGCTTGACTGTCTGGAACCTGCAGGCGAGACATCGCTGAGCTAGCTGTGTTGCTGAGGCGGTCATTAGAAGGCGTTGTCGCACATAAAAGGTTTAGACCATATAATTTGTAAACATATTTCCGTGTGTTGACCATGCAACAGATGCAAAACATCTCGGCGGCAAATTCATTCGAAGAGGTTCTACAACCTACGTCGATAACCAGCATAAAGCAGGAAATGATCACAGCTCGTGAGAAAGTGTTCGCCCTCATCCTACGATTTCGTCAGTTCGAGGATGAAAGCGAATCGGTTAAAGCAATAAATAGCTCAGATGTTGGCTTCAGAAGATTTGTTGTAACCGAGAGCATCTCTCGCAGCTGGCGTGTCGCAGAAGCACTGGATACTGGCATGATCGGCATCAACGTCGGAAGCCTGAGTGCTTGCGAAAGTCCCTTTGGAGGGATGAAAGAGAGCGGGTATGAGCTAGAAAGCGGTGCGGCTGGGATCAGTAAGTATATGGCGATGAAGTCCATTTTAGTCGGTATCTTTTAAGTAGCATGGAATCTTTAGAGTCAAGGATAGCAGCGCACGAGTTGTTATCTCACGCGGGGAGCAGCAAGTTTACTATCATGCACTGCCCTAAGATCATCCGAAGATCAAGATAGCCACCAAGAAAAACAATGGCAAATCCTTACTACCAGTGGTGCTCTGACGGGTCGATGGCACGAAGACTTGGGATGCAGAGTGTCTCATGAACTCATTATGTCTTCTTATCGAATTATGCTGCTCTAGTCATAATACTCAGCTACTCATATTAATTGTCCTTTCACTTGCTCAGAAGTGCGAGCCACCACCGCAAGGCCCGTCGTGAGAGTGGCCGGTCAGCTCCGCAGCGCGCTTGAGGTGGCGAGCAACGTCGGCGGCGTATCTGCGCTTCTTTTGGCTGACGGGGGGAATGGTCTCCCAGCTCATCGCGTACTTGGCAACGCTGTGTGCAATGGCCTGAGTGTTGACAAGGTAGGCATCGTTGTCCAGGTTCGTGATGTCATCGCCAATCAAGTGGTAGTTGACATCGTAGGCGACACCAACCTCTCCACCGAAAAGCTTGGCCTCCTCCTCAGTCTTGAGTCCCTCAGCGCCAGTGAACAGACCACCTACGGTGTATTATTAGCATCAATTCGCTAACCTCAGATTTTTAATTTGGGCAAACTCACCACTGGGGATACCATTCTCGATGAACGCGGCATAATCAGAGCGACCGTTGAACTCCGTGGGGACGTGTCCCAGGCCCTTGCTCTCGAAGAACTCCTCGTAGTCCTTCTCGATGACATCAGAACCAGCGGGGCCGGAGAAGTTGAAGGCGCTTCCGTCTCCGTCGTAGATGGCGAGCTTCGGGTTCGGGGAGGCAATCATGTCGAAGTTGAGGTAGGCGCGGATCTTGGAAACCTCCTCCTCAGAGCCATTGAGCTGCTTGACGTAGAAGTAGGAGCCGAGCTTGCCGTACTCTTCGGCGCCCCAGAAACCGAGGCGGACAGCGTTCTTGACTTCGAAGTTGGTCAGGGCCTTGGCAACGGTAAGGACACCAACGGTACCGGAGCCGTCGTCACTGGAGAAAGAATGGTTAGTCACGAATCATGAGTTGGGTTCTTGAAAGAGGAGGGTAGTGACAGTGATAATGGCACGCAATGAACATGATCGACTAGAGTGCTGACAGCATTGACGGCAGATGACAGGTATAACCAAGACCGATAAGGACGACCAAGAACGACGAGGACGACCAAGAACGACGAGGACGACGAAGACGATGGTGAAGACGGCGTCCGCGAACAAACGAGGGTGATAGAGAAAATACAGGGAGCATGGGAGGACTTACTTGATACCAGGTCCAGCAAAGACTGAGTCAGAGTGGCCGCCGATCATGAGGACGTTGTCGTGATCTCCGCCACGCGTCTCAGCAATGACGTTGTAGTTGATACGGTCCTCAATAATGGAAATGACGTTGAGGTCAAGAGTGATCTCTTCGCCAGCCGCGAGCTTCTCAACGAAAGCGAGGCCCTCGGCCTGGGTGATGCCAACGGCCGGCGCGTAAGCATCCGACTGCTCGCCCAAAGTTCCCGACAGAGCGCCCTCGGCGTTGTTGTAGACGATGGCGGCCACAGCACCAGCGGTCTTGGCCAAGGTGGCCTTGACGGCAAAGTTGCAGGTTCCTCTCGAGATGAGGGCGACGGCACCAGAGACCTCGGCGGGGTAGTCGGCCTCCTCGCAGCCAAGGTTTGGGACGTTGACCAGAGCGGCGCCGGTGACGTCTCCAGCAGGCGTGAAGGTCATAGGTCGCGCATCGACGGCGGCGCCTGCCACGGTCAGAGTTGCCTTGGAGCCTGCGAAAGCCTCAGTGAAGGGCTGCTTGTAGACGTCGAAGTAGTCGAGCTTCTCGAGCTCCTCGACGAGCCAGTCGACGGTGGCATTGTGGCCACCACCGCCAAAGGCGCGGTTGCCCTCGTGGGCATCGGCGATGTCCTGGAGCTTCTGGGAGCCGGCGAGGAGATCCTCGATGGTGATCAGCTCCTGGAGGGACTCGGAGTCGACGTAGGGCTTGCACTTGGCGGCGCTGGCCAGAGCCGGCAGGGCGAGAGTGAGGGCGGCCGTTCTCATGTTGGGCGGTTGGTGAATGGTCGGTGAGGAAAACCTGGCCAAGTTCGAGAGGAGCGGCGGGGCTCTGGTTTTGTATCTGTCGTCAACTTGCGCAGGTCCTGCCTCCTGGGCGCTTTCCTTCTGCGTGGCGCAAAGCAAATGCGACTGTGCGAGGCAGGTGCGTTGCCCCTCAACTGGGTCGCACATGCATGCAGCACCATCTCGCGTGATCCCGCCAAGGCAATAGATAAGGAAGCTGATGATGCTGGCACTTTTGCCGTGGTGCGGCTTTCCACGGTAAACTGGATCCACGAACCAATGACGCAGGAAGTCAAAATTAAACCCGGCGGGAGTCTGGAGTCCCAGGTTCAAGGTTGACAGGATCGATTGACTCAATCCATTGCCACGAGCCTCTGGGCAGCGCCGCTATCCCGGGACGAGAGGCTCAATGAGGAAGCTTAAAAGGATCAGAGAGGCTGGCTTCATCAGCGTCGTATCGCGACCTGCCTGATCCAGGAACGTTTTGATGTGCCAAGACTTGGCGATCTTGGCAATACGACTCAACGGTGGGCACGTCTGTGATAGGCCAATCGCTTTCTTTTTGTGATTCGATTTAAGTCATGAACTGTCGCCACAATACTCGCGGCATTTCGACATCGTTGCCAATTGATGAAAATGTCTTTTTTTCAACTTGAAGTTGTATAGATGTGAATCAGAGGAGGTCAATGGAAAGACACTAAGGTGACAAGGACCAGGATCTGGACCTCCACAACAGCTGGATCCTGGGGTTGAAGTAACGATGAAATTTTGTGTTTTCATACACATGAGATGGTGAGCTGGTAAACTATTTACTTCGGATATTCGTTCGTGCTGAATAGATCAATCCAATATGACATGGCTTCACTGCGGAAATCATCCGTCTCAGGACGACTCACCTCGGTAGCGTTGACGTCGAAGACAAAGTTTTCGGGGCTGTTGGCATTATACTTGGGCCAAACATTGGTGCCGTTCACTGGAAGAAGAATAAGTCAGTATTCGAACTTTGAACCCTTCCTGGCTTGTCGGAAGAGATTTCACTCACCCGGATGGTTATTCGGGTCCAAAGTGTGGAAAAAGCTTATCCAGATGCTGCACATCAGGTAACTCAACGGCTCAAAAGTGTCCTTCTGATCGGCTCGGTCGCTGGGGCTGAGAGCTTCGGATAGCGTCACGTTGTGGAAAAGGAAGGCGATGTCGTCTTGTTCCTGAAAACCGGTCTGCCACCAGTGTGCATGGAATAAGACGTCGTAGACGTATGAGTAGACGTCGACATCATTCCCGGTCCACTACAAGTGACATCGTCAGTAACAAGGAACCCTTGTGTTCAGGACACAGGAATGTTCAGCACATACCGCTTGACTTGCCAGCCGTCGTCCAGCCTGCATAATCATATCTCCAGTATACGCACTCGTACGCTTCCACTGGTACCCAAGCCCAGTCTCATTCCCTGGTCTTCCTTCCAGCGTAGTCGGGATACCTTGATCCGGTTCATCAGGATATAGCCGGGCAATTTCGTTGGCAGCGTCCTCACTCAACCCGTCATCCCTGACCATGTTCAGAAACTCATCCGTCGTGTTGATGTTCTTCACAACGTAGTGCTGCCAAGTGCCTTCATCGCGAGTCGTTCCGAGAATGAACGGCACTCGCACAAAGTGTCCAGCCTGCATCTCCTTGGACCCGAGGTTTTGAATGAAGTCGCCATCGACAACGGGGCTCGGGTGGTCGTCCGTAGTGATGTCGCTGTCGAAGACGCTCGAGAGAACGTCGGCATCAACACTGCGCAAGCAGTCGAGGGTATTCGTCGAGGTAGAGCAATTAGTCGCGTTGACGAATTGGTCATACAGAGGCTGCCACTCGTCGGCGGTAACGGACGGCCACATCAGAGTCGGACTGCCGCTCTGCAGGATGGCGCCCTGGAAGAGGCCGTCATCCCGGCCACCGTACGCGAGGAGCTGGAGCCCAGCGCTGAAAGCACCTGCCTCCTGGCCCCAGATGGTGATCCTCTCGGGGTCACCGCCAAAGGCTTCAACGTTCTCCTTCACGAACCGGAGAGCGAGACGCTGGTCCTTCAAACCCACGTTCGCGACCCCTTCGTTGGCAACTTCGTTTCCGTACAGGAAGCCCCAGTAGCTACGACGGTAGTTGAGGGTAACGCCGATGAACTCCTGCCCGTTCTGCACACCGACCTGAAGGAGAGAGGTCATGTTGTACCGTGGATCCCTCCCGGTTCCATGCTCGAAGAGACCACCGTGGATATAGACTGCGACCGGCAGCAAGCCCTTGGATGAGGAGACGTTGGAGGGGCGATAGACGTTGAGAGTCAGGCAGTCTTCGGAGATGAACTGGCCCAGGACCATCTGTGTGGCGCCGTAGCCGTAGCACATGGATCCCAGAACAGTGGCATTTTCCTGACCGGTCCAAGACGTGTTCAGTGATTGAGGCTCGCGGAAACGCAGACTTCCGGTGGGTGGCTGCGCGTAGGGGATGCCCTCAAAGAAGTCCTGATGCCAGTTCGGATGGTGAACTATTCGCGCCTGTTAGTTACGTCTCATGACAGCCAAGCCTCATCCACGGTGCAACAAAGATTGAGGGAATTTTTCAAGGGACACAATCGCTTACCGCCGTAGTACGTCCCGTTTAACGTCGTAGCCGTGGGCACGGTGGTGTTGGTGCTGTTTTGGAACTGAGCGAAGACCGTGATGGCGAAAAGGCCTATACCAAAAGCGAGGGAAGAGTGCATAGTGAATGTTGCACTTGAGTCGGTGAGCGGTATCTACCTTATGCGCAAAGTAATCTAGCAGCCAGTTCAAGGAGGTCATGAGCACGCCAACCACGTACCTAAATACTTATGCTACCGGAGTTGATCCCCTGCCCGCTTGATCATCACTCCGGGCAAGGTTACCTAAAAGATATTGACAGATGACGACGCCAATAATTAGCAGCAGGCGCTCTGGACCATGTTGCCTCTCTGGTCATGACCCATCAACAATCATTCGCACTTAGACAAGGGCTTTTTTGGTGGTTCTGCTTTGGCCGCATTGGACCATTTGAAGCCCGGCCATCTCCATACGCAAAATGAACGCGCGGTTCGCGACATGAGCCACGAGACCATAACGACATCCATTCAATGAGGGGAATGATGAAGCGAGGACGCCGACTTGTTCAGTTGACATGAACGCAAATAGCCCCACTCACCTTATTTAAAGCCTTGCTCAAAGAAGATTAAAATACCCTGGTTTGCGGAGACGTAGTGGCTGCGACTGGTCTGCATGCGATGTCGCTTTCATCAAAACGCGTATTCAACTAGTCATCTTCGAAGACGTCGTCTCGGGGAGTTAGGAACACCGGAGGCAGGTTGCTAACAGCGGCTGAGTCCTTGGGAGCTGTCTTTTCAAGAAAGTGGAGATGTCCGCGGGAGATCTGCACTGCCCAAGCATACTCACACAAAAATGGTAATTTTTCCGAGGTACTGGATCAATGTGTTATATAGGTAGCTGCAGGAAAACGTTTATTTTTCCACTGACAGAGCTTCCTAGTGTCCGCGATCGGGACAAAACTCCACGTAGAATGTAATAGAAAGTGTCGCCGCTGAAACACGGCCAATCTAAGCGGTCTCATTCGTAGCTTCTCGTGGCACGGTGTTGTTCTTTATTGGGATTGTTACTAATGAGACTGTGGGCGAGTTGTCCTTTCACCTGTTTCTTGAACCCCGCGCGCAAAGTTATGAGAGCCAGTATGCTTTTCATGATGCCTTCAATGACAGGTCGCTATCCGAGAAATGGACATTGAAGACTCTCCAAGCTACTGGAGGTGTGATTCTGGTGCATCTGCGACCCCACCCCGTAGTCTGTCAATCCGATGTCAGTACAACAATAAATATGGGGAACATGAACATGGCAAGCTTCTTACTCAACGGGTGGTCGCCCTGCCACACCTGCTAAACCTGATGTCTTGGCATGTGCCCTTTCCAATTGCTCTCGGTGAAAAGCAGCGACAAACCACCAACCCGCTGGGTACATGTAAAGAACCATTGCGATAAAGTAGGCGAAGGAATCTAAAACAGTCCTTTTTTCCACAGGCCGCGACGAGAGGTACATGCTGATGTGGCAATCTATTGCAATGATGACAACAAAGATCGCACCCAGAGCCCACAAAACAGTGAGTTGATAGAAACCATCTGTCATGCCTTCTGGGCAGTTAGCGATGACGCGCATGCGATCAGGCACGAGGAGCGTAGTTCCCATGCGTCGCAAGTATTCAATGACGGACGACTTGTGTCGGAAGGCGAAGCGTTCAAGAATGAGCCATGGATTGTATGCGTCTGGGACCGTGAGGTTTGGGAAGTAGATGCGGTGTAGTATCCATAGCACCGGAGATGCGGCGGCGATACACAAGATTGTTGGAGGTATAATCATGTTTTAATTCGGCCGTTTTCCGAAGGCCGCTATGCTTAGAAATTTTAAAATATTGGTTTGCGGGTGGAGAATGACTAGTGGGTGGTCGTCAAAATTTGGGAATGGAATTGATTTTCAAGTCGGGAGAATGATTTTACGGTTCTGGAGACGAGTGAAATTCGAAAGCGCAACATTTTACTTTCAGAGAAAACTCGAGTTACCGTGATGGGCATAAATATCCCACATACCTTATCATGGAAATGTGTGGATGGTTAAAGGTTGTTGTCATGATGGTCGCAGGCCAAGGACACAAAGGTATGGGATACAAATTACTCCTGAACACCTGGAATTATAGGTCTATGACATAGAGGTAGAGACCCTGATTGTATTGTGTGGGCGCGGCAATATTTAATGTTGTATTGAATTAAATACGCCTACGACGTACCGGCACCGACAGCGACAGCGACGACGACGAAGACGGTAACTTAGAGTAAAGCGACAGGAAATGTAGTTACAACTAGTGTCTTGGCTCTAGTATCATCGACCGCAAGTGTCGTAACAAGTTTATTTTCTTTAAGAGGCAATGTCTTCAGAGCAGACCGAATCTTTTGGTCCCTTGAGAACGAGGTCCTGATCTTACGCGAGGTTGTGGATGAATGCTACACGACACTGGAGGGAATTTCGGAAAGCCCCCTGCACGTCCGCGAGACGCTTATTTCATGTTACGACGCAGGAAAAGAGGTCGAAGAAATCATACGAGCCAGCCCAAGGCCCACAGACACAAGAGATCCCTTTTTGAGGGTATTTTAACAATGGAGGCTTTACCAATTCTCCAAAGATCGAGACTTAGCCTTTTCCGACAGCCAGTGTACCTCTTGCTCGACATGTGTTCGGAGTAAGCTTCTGGTAATCCGAAGTTAAATCATCTATGCTGATGCAATGTACTCAGACTGAAGACTGGGAAGCAGCTTCTTGAAGCCAGGTAAGCCCTAGTCATACGCAGGAAATCTGTCGTGTACACAGTCTAAGCAGCGTGGCCTCAGCGCAGCTATTCTGAGGCTCATGGGAATCTCCTAGGAAGTCATATTGAAGCATGTAAAGACTTTTGGGGCAGTGTCAATTAGCCATCCGGGCTGGCACCCCACTATTACTCTACCACGATCTTGGATGGAATAAGCACATGCGGAAGAGTATTCTGAATTTCAAAGCTGTCTCGTTTGCGGAGAGTATGGACGACAGGACAAAGAAAAGTTTCATTGAAAAGAAAGAGTGCAATGTTTTGCCAGGTTCTTCCCTTTTTTCCATCATGTTTAGACAATCTGAGTACATCGATTGTTGCAGTCCCTCGATACACCCGAGAATGGGTTGAATCTAAATCGCATAGCGTGAAGCCCCTGCGCGTTCCTTTGTCTATAGAGTCAGTTACCTTGTGAAATTAAAGGTTATTAAAAGGATTTCTCCCCATTATTCAATACTCGGATAGAAGTTCTTACCAAGGGTGGTTCACTTGATCCAGTTGTAGGCACAGCGCTTGTATTTCTCAGAACCGTCGGCAACAGCCTCATCGACCTCAGCGAGACAAGCCTGACGGGCAGAAAGGTTTTGTCCATCCCGCTTGATCCAGTTGTAAGCGCATCTCTTATAGAAGGCATCAGCCTCTGTGCTGGCTTCGTCGACCTGAGTAAGACAGGCCTGAGGGAAAGGTGCCCGAACGGCGAGTTCGTCGCGCTTGATCCAGTTGTAAGCGCATCGTTTGTACTTCTCGGAGACCTCGGTGGCAGATTCTTCGAGCTCTGTAAGACAGGCCTGACGTGTAGAGACGCCATCCCGTCTAATCCAGTTGTAGGCACATCTTTTGTAGACAGCGGCCGACTCAGCGACGTTCTCCTTGATTTTGGTGAGGCATGCCTGAGGTTCAGGGGCCGGTGCAGGGGCGGCGGCAGTCGCGGCAGCGAAGAGAGCAAGAAACTTGTAGAATTGCATATTGTTTGACGGGACTGGTCTTGGAGAACCTCGGGGTTTGAAGTTTGTTACTGTGTTAGAGACGATCCTGTGTGCAAAATCATCCAACCCATTCCCCCGTCACCTCTAATATACCCGGCCTTTGATCAACGCGTTGGTCTAAGGGACCCAGATTGCTCTATTGACCACAAGCAATCGAATCGACTGTTTGGAATGCCGCCGATCGGCGGAAAGGGCGGGCGTGCCGCCAGAGAGACTGTTCCCATACCATGCATCCTGGAGCTGCAAAAGTCGCCCCGTGCATTCAGTTATCGGCGTCACGCCTTGAACCTCCCTCCAAACTGAATAAATTCACTGGCCACTAGGATCTTTCATGACTTCCTTTGGGCGTCACGCTGAGACGAACGTGGCATCGACGGAGGACATCAGTCATCTGCATGCCATGATTATTGCATTTCCATGGTACAACTGTGTGAGAGGCGGGGACAAAAAGTCATGTGTGATTTAGATAGGAAACCGATTCAATTACGCTAGGAAACTGAGGGCTCAAGCCCCAATTCCAGTGTTACGGTCAAACCAGTTGGGGATGGCCGTTGTAATCACATAGTGCAGAATAAGAGGCATTATCCTCGAATCTCTTGCTTCGTGCCACAGTTGGCTGTCCTGACATGCTCGCAACGCCCAGTTCCACTTGTAGGCAGTTCAACGAGAGAAGAACAGACAAGTCACAAAGAAAGCCAATTATTCAAGGGGTTCGGCCACCGAACATTTATCTCACTACAGGAGCTTTTAAATAAAATGAAAATTTCGAAGGCTGGAGGAAAAATCAATAATGCACACGACTATGCTCTGGAGCTGAGATCTGATTTTGCTCATCAATCAAAGTCTTCTGCATGCTTCAATTCCTTGTTCTGATGCTTCCCGTCTGTTTCTAGGCTAGTCGTGTTTCTAACTGTAGCCCAGTCGAATATGGCATCGAAGTTGCGGCACATATGCTCGGTGCTGTGGTGGGCGATGTATCCGTCAATATCAGGAATCCACTCAAACGTGATGGGTGTTATATCGCCATGGCACATGATGACCTGCCTAAGGTAGTCAATGCAGTGGTCTATTGTTGTTAAATTAGTGCTTTTTCTGTTTGATATGATTGAAAGAAAATGGCGGTACCTGTGTGATTTACTCGCTGAGGAAAATCATCGAGTTTGTGGGATGCCGTGACAGCTGCGTTGAGATGCCAAAACTGATCACGGAGCCATTTCTGTATATAATATCAGCAATTGTCGTTTTGTTAATGATCAAAATATCGGTGTATACCCACAAGGCAGTGAAATTGGTGAAACATTTCAAGTTCCACAATGTGCTTTTTGGAATCTCCAACCGCTGAAGCAGTGCCGTTCGTGATCCTGGAGCTTTCTTGCTCTGAGATGGCGACAACACCAACTGATTTATCAGAGATTAGGATTGTTGAATTTTCAGTCCTTCTTGATCCGGAACTACTTACCACTCAATAAGCGATCCCATGCAGCCTCGTTCTGCTTGTTTGGAGGTCCTTCGTATAGAGTGTTTGTGTTATGCCGGCGGTCATGGAAGCCGGCACGCTGGAACCGAACGGTCTCATAAATGACTGGCGAATCGTCGAAAATTGCTTGAATAGGTAACACTTAATTTCAGTCTTGTAATCTACGGAGATCTATCAGAATAGTTTCACCTACCTTCGTTTCCAAGGACACATGGAGCTGGTCCCTTGGTGACAAAGACAAGATAGGCCAGCAATACGTAGGAGACAAGAAACGCGGCCTTGATAGACCAAATACACCTCTTGTATAGCCTGGACGTGATTGAAGTTCTGTCGTTTGAACCCTCCTCGTACCCAAACAGGGTATCTTGGGAAGCGAGGTCGGCTTCAGTGGAGGAGACCCTTCCGTAAAGCGCCTTTGAGTCGTTTGGCATCGGCGCAACTCGAGTTCTGACGAATCTCCAGACAGTCAACGCCAAATCCAGTGCTTTGTTCTCCATTTCTCGTGGTTGCATGCAACGAATGTATTGCAATGGGGCCAAAAGCACGGCGGACCGTGTGAAATCAGACCGAATAAGGCTGCACGTTTCAACAAGACGTCAAAATGTTTCCTGAAGTTCCAAGCGATACATTTCTACGCGCGAAAAGAGATTGCGTTATTACAATAATAGAAATGCCAACAAAGGAGTGTTGCTTTAACCCCCTAGTCTCGCAACAAAAGAACACCGAACACATTCATTCGATATCTGGTCGGGCGTCACGATGGACTGCCGCCGGCTTGGCGCCGCGTCCCGCAGCTACCTATGCAAAGCGCCGTCGGATGCTGTGTTGTTCGTGGGGCCAAGTCGGCGGCAATTGATAAGCGTGACGCGCGACCAGAATGAAAGTGTGCAGTGACTCTCCCCGATAAGATAGAAAATATCAATTACACTACGAACTTCAAAAGTACCTTGGAATTTCCAAAGGGAAAGAAAATGTACTTGAAAAGCCTTATTGAGTTGCGTGCTAAGTCTACCTAGTACTCACAAGGTCTCGTCAACACTCTGTTGTGGAATCTCCACACTTTTAAATTTCGAGTATGGCGTCTTATCTTCCCTGGTCGAAACGCAAAGCCAATGATGCAGCATACGAGTCTTTGAAGCAAGGTGATAGCAACGAATCCGAGGCTGAGATACACCTTGAATCGTCCATGCTAGCGAAAACGAGCTATTCACGAAAGAAGCTCCTCGTTTCTCTGGCTATCAACCTCTTGCTATTCCTTTCTCTAGCCGCTCTGTATTCCGGGATATGGTCCCACCAAAGACCTAAGCGCCTGCTCCCATCTCCAGTTCCCCAATGTGTGTTCTGGTCTTACCGCTCAAATCTCAAAACGCATCTTTGCTAACGTTCTACAGTTTCACAACATGTGCGAACATTTAAGCTGGATCCTTTATTTCTCTCTTTGCCATCAGAAGAGAGCAACGCGGCCTGGGAAGGCTTGCCAGGCCGTAAGTCCACGATGACTGTGAGAGAAACAATTGCACTGCATCAACGCTGATTATCTCGCGTTCAGCCAACGGTCGTGGCTTTATAAATTTAGAGGCCGACTCCGGCTTTGATTTTCCCGACAAAATTGCAGGACTTTCTGTGTTCCATCAACTTCATTGCCTGGTAGGTCTGCCTACATCAACGATCGACGATATTTCGAAATGGCTGATCTCTACAGGGTGCATTGCGCAAGTTCATGTGGGAAGTTATCTACGACAAGGTGGATACGAAGAAAATGCTGCAACAGTGGCCGGAGAATGTGACTTCACCAACTTATGACCAGGCCATCCATGGTCTTTGGCACATCGCTCACTGCTTCGACTATCTGAGGCAGGCTGTCCAGTGTTCTGGCGACACATCTCTCGAATTTGTTTCTGAAAACACTGGACGTGCTGTGGTAGATGGATTGGACTATCCCCACGAATGCAAGAATTGGGATGAGATCTGGGCTTATGCATCCAAGTATGCTTGATAATGACAGCAATCCTACTCGATCATTTCAATAATACATGAGATCAACCCACACAAAATACCTTCAGTGGTGCATTTTGAAATTTGTCGCTCTAGGAAGCATTTGAAAGTACTGGAGACCTATCGGCGTTGTGTACTGTTGTGCAAAGTTGGATGTCTTTTGGTTTTGACGGACAAAAGTAAGCAAGCCTTTTGGTCCACGCGAGTCAGAAGGAAATAGTTCAAATTGATGAAACTTTATGAATAGCTGGTTTGGGACGGAACCCGCTTTGCCTTTTGATTGACCCCGTGATTCACTGATGAACACAACTTGCATAGATCACAACTACAACATGAATCTTTCGTTTATGCAGTCTGACCGCTTTTACTGGTCATAATCATATTTTACCACTAGCATGCAACCTGTTCTTATCACTTTCGCTGAGGAGTCTTGCATCAACTGCCTTATACAAGCAAGAACTTCCAACCTAACTCTTGTGTGACATTAATCCAGTCACAGCGCCTGCCATCTTGCCATTGCTTGCGGCATTCTTGTGCAATCATGATGGCCCTTTCGCAAGTTTCAAAGCGTTCGGACCTTGAATGTCGACTTGTCGAAACAAACTCCTTGAAGAAATTAAAGTCGTGATCTTCCATGAAGCAACTCGCCACACAGAGAGGCAATGATACATGACAGAGCAAGCCCCTACTTGCAAGTATTTTCAGATACTTCACAAAGCGCGGAGTCTCTTGTCGTATGTCTTCCAGAAGAGGTGTTGGCCCTGAGATAATGACGTGCAAATAGATGACCGCAGCTATAGCATAGGCCATGGTGACTTTTTTGAGATCTTGCTCCAGAGGCACAGCCCCAGCTGAATCGTCACCATCGTTGAACCTTTTCTGTGTCTCTGTGTTGGGCACTAGATCCACTTCGATTGCAGCCATGCGTTGTTTCAGGATCTCCAATATCGCCCCTCCTCGTTCGGCAAGTTCAATGATACTCAACCGTTGGGCACCGACCTCCTCCGCTTTCCATGTTCGAAGAGCGTGAATTTCATAGAGAGACTTCGCAACCCAATTTTCACATCCTGAGGTTTCTTTGAGATCAAAAACATTGGAATCCAGGAGAAAAGCGTGGTTTGTACCAAGGGATGGCCCATAGCCGGTGGAGACGAGGCCGACGATGTCAAACCAGACCATCTGACTGAGCAAAACCTTCGCTGCGGCCATCTGAAACTGAGAAAATGTATTTTGCGTCTTTTTGGATGGATCGACGCTTCCCTTTTCTGAACTGACAAGGTTGATGAGTGCATGCATGTATGGTGTTGCCTGCTCCAGGCAGTCCATCCAGTGTGAAGTTTCACCGAGATAAACCTAATCCTGCATGAGTATATTTGCTTGTGAGGTGAAAATAATGGGCCTTCAAACCTCAAGAAATACTGTCTGCATCACACAGGTGCATGCTGAAATGATGTAAAATGCTTTCAATTTCTCATCGAGCAGAGACAAAGATGAGGTTGCAGACGGAAGGGATCTGAGTATGTTCATGGCTTGAGACATGTGGTTTCCGACGTTTTTCTCCCGCTCTAGATCCGGGTTCTCGCCCACGCTGCTGGCTGCTCCACTGAGCAGCATCGTAGCCTGGAGCACATGCTTTGAACTGAACAGCAGGATTTCCAGCCACTGTCGGCAGCCGATGTTGGGAACCTGACGAAAGGGAAATTGTGCTGAAAGTGTTTCTTCGAGATAGTTTGATAAAGAGATTGCATCGCTTAGCAGGATATCTCCAGGTGCTGCACTTGAACTGCTGTCATCTGTTCCAGATGATGTCCCAAAGTAACAAGATGGGGTGTCAGATGGCACAGAGTCGCTGAGTCTGTGGAGAGTTTGTGGTAAAGACTCAGAAGTTTGAAGGGGAAGGAAGGTGCCATCCTCCATGTATGCCTCGTAGTCGAGCGTAGATTCTGAACTCTCCCATTGTAGGCTACACGCCGCAATAGGATCGATAGGAAGAGAACAATGGTCGAGCTCACTCTCATCGGTCCATAAAATCTCGGATGTGGACATTTCACCTACAACGATGCTCATCTGTTGGGCTATCGTGTTATTCGCCGTCTGCTGCATTGGTGTGCTAGAAAGACTGAAAGCATCGTCGAAGACATCATCCAGGGTAGTCGGGGTTCTTTTCGGAAGGGATTTGGACAAACAAAGTGCCGTACCAGGCTGGACGACGGGTCTGTCGCAGTTGTCGGACGTGGTATCGGAGCTCCCCTCGATGCCGATTGAAAGAGCTGTGCTGCACAGACGGGGTCTCTTCCTCTTCAAGCCGCTGCGGGCTATTTCAAGCTTGATGCTCTGTGCTTTTTCTTTCTCGAGTGGTCCTCGATCCATCCAGGGAGGCCGAGGTCCGTACCCGTAGCATGCTATGCTCAGGTTTGTGCATGTCTGACACACCAGACGTGTCTCGTCACACTTTTTCCTTCTTAGCCGACATGTCCAGCACCCTTGGGTGCTTCGTGTACCAGAAGTCACTGTGCAGGTTTTAGCCACACGTCTCTTGGGAAGCAAAGCTTTCGAAATCCCAACATACTAGTTGGCTGCTTTAGTAGTTCTTACTCTTGCCGCAGAATAGTCCAGTAAGGTAGTTCAAGACGTTTGATGAACTGGTCGGGGTTGGCAGGCGCGCGTGGAAACCAACTCTAGGCTAGGGACGGCCGGGCATCCAATGATGACGCTGTTTTCTAACAGGTTTCTGAGTTTCATGACCCACAAGAGTAGTTGTGAGTTTGGTTGACAGTTTCCTTGACCAGAGAAGACGATGATCACCTAGCCGTATGCCCAACCGAGTCATGGGCGTTCTGCAAGAATGAAGGACAGACAAGAGGCACCCATAAGACAGTCGAATCCAGTCGTGGGATAAATCATAAATATTACAGGCCTGTTCCCCGTGGGGAGCAAATGTGCGAGAACCGTTCCTATTCCCATTGGCTGTTGGTCACATATCCCATTCACAGTCATTGCGGATAGGGACTTACCGTCCGCCATGCCCGTATCTCAGATTCGTTGGCATACTGTTACATGCAAAGGCTGTGCCGCCTGCATCTCGCAATCTTTGATGGGCGGACAACCTGGCCATCATGAATGCAGTGTTGTGTTGGATGTTTGCTCGGTTCTCAGCCAGTTGGACCACATTGTTCGTCGACTAAGGCGACGGTCGCTGTTGATTGAAGCCTGCATCAGTCGCCGGCGCGCCACGGTGGTGCAGCACTTGCGTAAACCCCTCTCAGCTAGCCAAATGGTCTAACCGAGGTATGATATACAGCAAGGTGCAGATATGGAAATCTCCAACACGACGCCCCTCACGACCTTCCCTATCGAGCATTGTATTTCAGCTGTGGGCCTGATAAAGAGCGCCTCTTCTGTCTTTTGACCCCAGCCACATCCTATTTGTGGAGGATTGTGCCACGCTATGACTGTGATTTACAGTTGCTGGGCGGGACGGATAACGGGATTTAGTTGACAGACATCCCATCCTCTGATGAATGCAACTAGGGTCTCAGGGTAAGACCGGGGCGTCCCGCGGTACATGTAGACTTTTGTTGTGTTGGCGCTACTCGTACGTTTGGGCGGGAAGCTGTCGGGGGCCGGGGCCAGCCCTTGACCACACTCACCTTCCTTCTGGGTCCTTATCCGGAGCGCTGCGACTGGAGCGGGAGCGGGAGCCAGAGCATTGGGAGCAGGGATTAAGAAGAGTAGCTGTGTGGAACCCAGCCCACATAACAGCGACACGCCAGATTTGCCGCCGTGATATTGCCTGCCGTCGACACACCAGAAGAATAGCACCATTCGTGTCTAGTTTTGCGCAGATGATTTTCGAATGACGGCAGACAAAATGTCTCGTTCCAGTTGAATAGCTACGTCGTGGTGGATGGTTTTCGGGCCCTCTCGCGAAACACCACCACGAACTCAACACATATGGACAGCAAAGACGAGACTGAACAGATTCCGCTGGTGGCCGGCGACGACTGCGGCGCCCAGCCAAGAAGCAATTATGTCGGGAATCGGAAACACGGACAGCTTCGGCAAATCTTACTCTGGCTGTTGGCGGTGGAGTTTGCAAACCTCTGCCTGTTTTTGGCGGTACCTCGCCTCCTGGACGTCGTCAAGCAGGCAGGCTTGCACCCCCTAGATGACTGTGGGTCGCCTACACTCTCCAACACACTCTGTATTACGGGGTGTTCTTTTGGCTGAAGCTGAGTTTCCTCGCACATAGATTTCAACCTCCACGATTTCAGCGAAACTTGGGTGTATGTCAATGACGAGACGTATGACCCCGGGGTGATTTCCCAGCAAGATCCATGGGATGAAATCTACTTGCGTAAGACAAGTCAACCCTTCCACCAGGAGGGAAGCCAGCAAAGCTCACCAACGCAGAATACGGCATCGTATCGATTAGCGACGAGTGGGCCGTAGCTCACGGCTTCCGCCCCTCCGCACCCACTCCGGGGGTGACGGGCGAAATGGTTTATCAGGTGGACGTTTTCCATAACCTGCATTGTTTGGTAAGTCTGCCTAGCCGCCCGCAAAAACATGCAAAGCTTTGGCCCTGGTCTGACTACCATTCACTCTGCAGACACGTCTACGAGAGCGATTTCTTTCCAACGACACGAGCTCATCGGACATGCACTCGCTCCATTGCTTCAATCGATTGCGGCAGTCGCTAATGTGCAACGCTGATCTCATGCTCGGAGTCACGGAAGATTACGAGGACTACGGCATTCTCGAGACACATACCTGCAAAGACTTTGACGCGGTCGTCAGCTGGACAGAGAGAAACAGTTGGAAAGGCTTTCTCCAATGGACGTACGAGAATAACCGTCCAGGCCACGAGGGTAGACATGCAGGGAAGATGGCGAGGCGATACGATGGAAAGTTGGAAGGTTGATCGGCAGGATTATCAAGCTGTCTGTGTGCTTGATTGCTCTAAATAAAAAGCAAACATTGGGACACATGAGTAACTAGGTTTCTTCCCCATGAGGGTTTCCCTAGTTAGACAAAACAGCACACATCACTAATACCACAGCCCCGTCAAAAACCTCAGGTCGCAAACATGAATTGTGACATCTATTGATATACCCTCCCTTATCGACAGACCACCAAATATGTAAGACTAGCTGGCTCGTGCAGGTGCAGCCCGACCCAAGACATACCTACCTTACCTACCGAAGTAGGTTAGAAGCTGCAGGGTCTGACCCATGTATCAGCATGTCGCACACACCAGGCGGCACGCCGAACGCGACGTTGCCGTTGCCCCCGTACAACGCTGATAGTGATCCCCAGGGTCTGAAGCACGCAGGCACACGACACACGCGTCACTGTCCAACGTCTCTGTTCCAACAACATTTCGACATATTTCCGAACTTCTCGTCATGAACTTTTTTTCATTTTGTTCCTAGTGTCTACCAAGCTTTAGCCTCTGGGAAAGAAGTTCTGATGCATACGGTCTATTGATCTTACGAATCATCAATATGGCCTGTCCGAACTTCAGCGACTGGACGTTCGGGCCGCGAGTCCATACAGGTTGCCGCTCCTTTGACTTCACTCTACAGTTTGAAGATATCATTTTCGCATGCTTGCCATGTGCATTCTCTCTTCTGCTTATCCCACTGAGAGTTGTCCAGCTGCTTCGACAGCCAGTTACTTTCCAGACTCAGTCCAGGCTCTTGGCCAGCAAGTTGGTATGTCCAGCCGCACAATCGAAAACCGCCGTCAATGTGTCTCGCCGTCAATTTGTCTTTGACTAACTCCCATTGCAAGGTGGCTACAATTACGCTTCTCGCCTTTCAGTGGACCTTCCTGGCTTTGCGCTGCCAGACCTCAGCATCCCAAACTCCTGCGTCCATCGCCGCTGATGTTTTGACTCCCGTCGCCACGCTTGCCGTCTTGCTTCTGTCTGTCCTAAACCATCAAAGATCGCCTCGACCCTCGACCCTCCTCAGCCTCTATCTCTCGGCTTCCATCATACTTGGCATTGCCCGTGTCCGTACGCTGTGGCTCGTCTCTGTACGCGGCCCTTTGCCAGCCATCGCCACAGTCGTGTTGGTTTTCACACTGGTGTTGCTTGTGCTAGAATCAATCGAGGCGAAGAAGAGACTTGCCGCACCCGGTGTCTCTCCCGACGGCAAACATGCAACTCCCGAGCAGACCAGCGGGTTTTGGTCGAGGACTTGCTTTGCGTGGTTGGCGACAACTTTCTACTTGGGGTATTCCAGAGTCATATCCCTCAGCGACTTACCAGGGCTCGATTCAAATATGGAGAGTCGCGTTCTTCACCAAAATTTGGCCGCTGCATGGGACAAATGTACGTCTTCACGCCGGTGTGTTCCTAATGAAGTCTGGAGCCCCCTTGCTAACCTTATGGCTTTATCAGACGACCATCAAAGTCGCCATAGTCTCCTTAAAGCTTGCTTCAGGGCTTATCTTTTGCCCTTCCTGGCTCCTGTTATTCCCCGGCTTTGCCTGACAGTCTTTACATTCGCGCAACCATTCCTCATAAACTCGACTGTAACTTTTGTGAGTAATGGCAAACCAGACGTTAGCTACGGCAGAGGCCTTATTGGGGCCTGGGCATTGGTGTACCTGGGCATCGCCGTTAGCAACTCAGTTTACCAGTACCATAACCTTCGCTTTACAACTAGGCTTCGGGGAGGTTTAATCGCGCTTGTCTACCAACAAGCTGTCTACACAAGAGACGTCGATACTAGAGATATCACGGCGGTAGCCCTAATGGGGACAGATGTTGAACGTATCTTTGGCGCCATGTCCATGTTTCATACGACGTGGGGTTCGCTACTTGACATTGCTGTTGCCAGCTGGCTTCTAGGACTGCAGCTGTCCCTCGCCTGCCTGGCCCCGATAGTCCTTGTATTGGGTATGTCATGCGCGGCAAATACTGTATGGACTTCGCTGACCAGACTATGTCCCAGTGTTCATCGCCATAATGTCGAAGATCTCTGTCGCCAGCAGAACAGCCCAGATGCGGTGGATCGAGAGGATCCAGGAACGTCTTCGTGTCATAACGATAGTGCTTGGTGAGATGAAGGCTGTGAAGATGCTCGGGCTTACAGATGTTATGTCGACAACGATTCAGAGACTGCGGACTAACGAGATCAACACCTCAAAGTCTTTCCGGAAGCTGCTTGTGGCCACTCTGTTGCTCTGTAAGTCTCTTGTCTTCGGCGGCGATATAAATGTCTAGTTCCTGACGGGCAACCACAGCGCTCACCCCTATTAATCTTGCTCCTATTGTTACCTTTGCCGTCTACGTCATTATCTCAGTCTTCTGGAAGAACGAAACTCTTTTACCCGCCCAGGCCTTCGCCTCCATCGCATTGATTGGGCTCCTGACCACGCCCGTTGTCATGTTCATACAGCTACTGCCAATGATTGTCCAGTCGTTTGCATGCTTCGACCGCATCCAAGACTTTTGCACCTACGGCCCCCGACCTCCAGCAATCGATAGTCAAAGTAGCACATTCATCTCGCCGTGTTCGACCGATATTAATCTCGTTTCATTGACAAATGAGGGCGACAGCAAGTTTCTGGACTCGCAGCAGCGGTATGCCGTCTCCTTCAAAAGGGATAGCTTTGGATGGAAAAAGGATCAGGCTGTGCTTCACGACCTCACCGTTGACATCCCTCGAAACGCGGTGACTGTTGTTATCGGTCCCGTGGGAAGCGGCAAGTCATCTTTCCTTCGCGCAATACTCGGCGACTTAATACGCATGTCTCCTACTGCCGGTCCAGCCGTTGGAAACCCTCCTGTTAAAGGTGGCGTGGCATATTGCTCACAGAGCCCGTGGCTTGAGAATGGAACGGTTCGGCAAAACGTACTCGGCGTTTCACTTTACGACCCGAAGTGGTACGATGCTGTTATCTCAGCCTGCGGTCTCGAAACCGATTTACAAGCATTTCAGAAGGGAGATTACACACTCATTGGTAGCAACGGTGTCAATTTAAGCGGCGGGCAAAAGCAACGCATTGTAAGTAGCCGGGCATGCTTTTTTGAACGCTACAATTTCGTTGACATCTCATCTTTGTCTCCCTCAAGGCTCTTGCTCGAGCCGTCTACTCGAGGCAGAAGATCATTGTCCTTGACGATGTTTTCAGTGGCATGGATGCCCACACGGCTAAGCATGTCTCGACGTGTCTGCTTGGCACTGATGGTCTTTTGCGTAGGCAACGCGCAGCGATCATCATCGCAACGCATAGCCGTGAGTTTTGTTCTCACGTTATGACATTGTAACGGGCTTGCTGATGAGAATGCAGATGAACTAATGGCCCTCGCCGACTTCATCATCTGCCTCGATGATGGAAGGATACAAGAACTCGGCAACCCCGCAGTCCTCGTGCGAGGTCAAGGCTATACGAGCAGGCTAGGGTTGAAGTTGTCATCTGATGGTGTGAAGGTACATGAGTCTGATGAGTCTGTGACTCCCCTTGAGCAGATAGCCACGCCAACCAACGAGAACGAGAATCACCAAGAAGAAAGACCTCATACCGATATCCGACGCAAGAATGGGGAGAAGGCAGTTTACACATACTATTTGAAGAATGCTGGCCGTAGGGCAGTGGCCCTGTACTCAGTTTCAGTCCTTATGTGGATCTTCTTCTCAGAGTTCTCTAGTAAGTCGGAAACCTCGCATTGCAATCAATAGGGGGGGGTTGCCAACTGCGGCTGACAACTTCATGTGACAACTAGCCGTTTGGGTCAAGTGGTGGTCTGAAGCCAATGCCGCCAAGGCCAACACGAGTGTGGGGTATTACTTGGGCATGTACGCCGTTTTTGGCGTCCTTGGCACTCTGGGAGCTTCTTTGGCTGCCTGGTTCGCATTCCTCGACATCATCACCAATACGGCTTTCAAGCTGCACTCAGACCTTCTCAAGACTACCATGGCGTGAGTTCATATGTACCGCATCATATTACATGTGGGACAGTACTGATCGTATGCCTCTCACGGGACAGAGCATCCTTCCGTTTTCTGACCACAACCGACAATGGCGAGATCCTCAATAGGTAAGTCACATTGGATTATGATTTTTCATTGTAAAGAGGTGCTAATTTGAGGCCGCTCACAGGTTCAGTGAAGACATGCAGCTTCTGGACATGGACCTGCCGTCCAACCTAGTGAATTACACTTCCAGTGAGTATGACATCCACATGAATATGCGACGTTGCTCACAATGCTTTGCAGCGGCCATATCCGTCTTGGCTAAGCTCGTTATTCTCGCCGTCTTCTCCCAATTTCTCGGCATTGCCCTCCCTTTCATCGCGACCGTCGTGTATTTTCTGCAACGCTTCTACCTTCAGACGTCTCGCCAGATCCGTCTTCTGGGGATCGAAGCCAAGGCGCCCCTCTACACCTGCTTCTCTGAATCCGTGGCTGGTAGTGTAACTATTCGTGCTTTTGGGTGGCAAACCCAGTACCAGGAACGTAACTATCACCGCATTGACTTGTCCCAGAAACCAAGCTATGTTCAAAGCTGTATTCAAGCGTGGCTTACGGTTGTTCTTAACCTAGTTGTGGCTGTGCTTGCTATCGTCCTCGTGGGTGTAGTTGTTACTTGGTATGATAAATTCAGTGCTGGAAGTGTTGGTGTTAGTCTTGTTATGGTTATTGGATTCAGTGAGGTATTAGCACGCCTGATCCAGAGTTGGACTAAGCTCGAGTCTAGTGTGGGGGCTGTTGCAAGAGTTAGACGGTTCGTAGCAGAGACCGAAACGGAACGCAGTCCAGGCAAGGAACGGTTATCTCGGGGATGGCCCCGTAGCGGGGCTGTCAACTTCTCCAACGTTGTGGCGTCTTATGGGTGAGTGTTCAAGTCCTTTCTCCATCTCTTTCGGTCTCGGAACTAACGTTACGCCAGTCCTGAAGCCGAACCGATACTCAAGGGGGTATCGCTTTCGGTGAAGGCCGGTGACCACGTTGCAATCTGCGGTCGCTCAGGCAGCGGCAAGACGTCACTTATCCTCAGCCTACTACAGATGACAGATGTCAGGGAAGGCAAGATTGAGATTGATGGCGTCGACCTATCAACTCTCGTGCCATCGGAGCTGCGTTCTTGCATCAACGTTGTTTCCCAAGATCCTTTTCTCATGCCGGGAACAATCCGATTCAACATTCATCCGCTGAGCGCCGTTTCGGACGACGACGACAACGCGAGGATCACCCAAGCACTCGACAGAGTTGGTCTTTCGAGACATGTTCAAGAGCAAGGCGGCCTGGACGTAGAGATGAACGATAAAGCTTGGTCGGCCGGTCAGAAGCAGCTCCTCTGCATGGCTAGGGCTATGCTTCGGCAGTGCAAAGTTTTAGTTCTGGACGAGGCCATGAGCAGGTAAGCATTCGTGAAAAACTTGTCCTCGGTATAAAGTTCACGCTGACGTTATCGTTGCCCAGTGTTGATAGCGAGACCGAGGCGGTTATGCAGGATGTTGTTGACAATGAGTTCCGTGACTGCACTGTTTTGGCTGTTATGCACAGGCTCAAGCACGTGTCGCGGTACGACGCGGTGGTGCTTCTTGGTGACGGCGAAGTCTTGGAGACTGGCGAGCCATCTTCACTGATTGCGGGAGATGGCTTGTTTGCTGAGCTTTACAGGATGAACTTGAACTGACCACGTCATTCGATGTGCAGTCAGATACGCATGAGTCAGGTGGTTCGCTTCTTTCTACAATTCATTTCCTTCAAGAGGTCTTGTCCATATGATATACAGATCAATCATGTTTTTCCAGCCGCGCTGCGCTCTGCACGAGCGATTCCATTCTTCTGACACTTTGGCCTTCACTCTAAACATTACTTCCTAGGAAATTGCTCAGATCACATGATAGATGAAGTTGTATTTGTGCATTAGCCGTTCAGGACAGGATTATACCAATTGAAATGCCTGCTCAGCCGTGTCTCCGGTGAACCCAAAAAGGACAAATTTGGCTCCTTCTCAGACGCCACAGTCGGGGTATTTCACGGCAATCCGAGTGTTTATGATATCAGGTGCAATGTTCCTTCCCGCCAACAACATGTGCTCGCAGTGCTTCGTGTGCTCATACACTCCTATGTATCCGTCAATCGCCTTGACGCCGTCCCCGTTTCCGAGTATGATGGCGCGGTGCATCTTCTTCCACATTGCCGTGCAGTGCCGCACGTGGTACTCCCAGTTGACATAGAGCCCTGTATACTCGCCCGTCATAATTTGCTCGTGGGTCAGGGGCTCGGTGCGATTGGGGTCGAGGAACCATTCCAGGTGATTGGCTTCGTCGAACTCGCGCGACAGTTCTGCATCGTAACATTGACTTGGGAGCCAGCAAAATGATATGACGTCGAAGTGGCAACCTCTTTCCCTGGCTTCTTGAGGCGTGTTGCCGCAGGGCTTTATCATGACCTTTGGGCCCCTCTTGTGATGTGTGTCGCTCAGGATCGTCCTGCAAATGGCGTGTTCGACAACCCCAGTGAAAGCAAGAAGTACGATGAAAACCGCTGCTAGTAACGGCAGAGAGAACGCGAATAGGCGCGACGATGGAGAATTCTTGTGATTTGCCGCGGGGACTGGGTCGTGGTCGTCCATGAGCCGTACCATTTGTTCATCGCAAAGACCATCTGATGGCAAGCGTTGGCTCGAGGTGTTATTGGATGACAATCGTCTAAAAACGAATTGCGATGAAATTGCCCTCCAGTGGTTTTCCATATTGCTAAGATGTTGGCACAATGGACCGAATTCTGCAACAAGATGTGCTTGACGGTATACAAAGAACTCGACGACAGAAATCATAGGCTCAGCTCAGTGAGCGAGCAAGTCTGAAGATAGCGGCCAAAATTACACCATGGGATGGCCAATACGATCCAGAATCAAAATTCAACCTCTTTGCGGGGTTATCGGCGGCAAACTGTCAGGTCAGCTTTTGACGCCGCCGCATGTGTGCATGGGCGTGACGCCGGCGACAAGCCGATACCTTTTCGGCGCCACGCCCTTGTTTCTCAAGAATGTTGACGGCCTTTGAAAACCAATCGATCGGGTAACCCGCTACCTGCTAGACCTGCCTGCTAGTCGTGCCTGTTCCAGAAGTCCGCCAGTTGGTTGTGTGGTTTCTCGTGGATATCTCACTCGTATCGGGTTTTCCATCAACGACCTTATGCCAATTCCGGCGGATGACCGAGCTGTAGTGCATGGCATCAAGAATGCAAGATTTACACCAATATTTCAAGTCGACTTGGAATGGTTTCATCAAAGCGACATATGAATCGATAGAGGCCGGTTCATAGTAGTGGATGAGGCACCCTTCGAGTTGCTACTTGGGTCTCAAAGGTTTTTTGACGGACTACGGACACACCTATCCTGTCTGCCTTTTCTCCGACCCAGCAAGGGTAATGGTGAGTGATTGCCACACTACCAGGGATTGCACTTGAATTACTGATATGATTCGCGACCTAGATGTAATTTAATAAGATCTTCAGGAAGAATAGAAACAGATCCAAGCTGCAAAAGCCCTGGAAGAGGAAAAATATCGATGGGAGATGGCAAGGGTTATGTGAGTCGTGACCGAAAAAGAAGGGCGACACTATGTGACAATCGTGCTTCTTTGCGATCTCAATCGCAATATCGGGAATGACCCACCGCTCACGGCTTTGAAAACCGCAAAGCCGACAACGATAGAGACGACTACATTATGCGATACAACCCTCGACATCAAATCCATGCATTTTAGTTGGCACGCGGAACTTTGAAGGCAGATAGCCGGTGGAAGTCCGATCTTGGGGCTGATGACCTCACCAAAAGATTCATCCTCATAGGCCGCAAGGCGCTTAGTCGTATTCTCCGCTAGTACAGTCGACATGGTGACTGAAATAGGATGCGGCTTAATGAACACTGCGTAAGTAGTGATCAATAGGTACCTTGGTGATGAAAATAGAGGCGACTGGAGACGGGGATGACGATAGCGGATAATTTTAGCACAGGAACATTGGTAGATAGCCTCTCATCGCTTCCTTTATCAACTTACCACCCTGTAGCCGGTTGGCTCATGTCAAGAGATTGCAGCACCAAAACCTCCCATCACAATCGACAATTGCCATTCCGAAGGTGCAAATGTCTCAATTGCGTCATAACCAAGTCTGGCAGCTCATCGTCTCATCTCCCACAAGCTTGGGCCGTCGCCAAACGAGCACAAAGCGCCGCCCCATGGGGCGGAATTCATGACACCCATCAAAGCCGAAAGCCGACTAACGGCTTTGAATAATCTCCCCAAATTCCACAGCAAAACTCCCCAACCCCAGACTCAAGATTGTTGTTACTAAAAATTCCCCATTTTCAGCAGGGGATGTGTGTAATCAGACCGTCTCCCGTTGGCTCACATGCCCAAGTGCGAAACGAATGCGGGGGCGGGGGGAGAGGGAAAGCCACCCAGCCCACCGCATCTTCGATGTGAATCTTGGGGTAAGCCAGGCTATCTGCGGTCCCCCGCGGTTCTTTGACGTCTCTTTCCCCCGTGACTAGCCGCTTACGTGCCTCGACAGTCCCGAAACAGGAAGGTTGGCGGGCGCGCTGTGATAAGACGAAGGATTCAAGGTCAGCCATGGCCGGGGGCAGACCTTCGGCTTTGAGAACCGCTGAAAGCCGAAGGTAGGGTTCAGATACTTTTTTGCGGCATGGCGTAGGGACGATGTCAGATTACCGGCACGGACGGGAAAGACGGGATTGGAGTTTTGGTTTTAAGAGCTCGTGGCCCACTAGCGTTGTCTTCGGGCAGTTTTGGATTGGCCCGTGATCTCTCTTCTCTTTCTGCCAGTGTCTGTCGGGAAGTGAGGTTTGAGGATTGATTTCGGATATCATCATACACAAGTGACCATGGCGCCAGAGTCAAATCATATCTGGCTCTGGCTGGGCGTCGCCGCCGTCGGAGGCGTGCTCTATGTGAGAATCACCGAAAAGAGATGCTGCATCAAGATGTAATTCGAGCTGACAGAAGGAAAGGTCGCCGGCATCGTCGCCTACCGCATCTTCTTCCACCCCCTGGCAAAATACCCAGGCCCCTTTATCGCAAAGATCACAGATGGCTATCAGCTCTACCACGCATGGAAGGGTGACCGCCATCTCGACTTTCACAAGCTTCACAGCAAATATGGTGCGAAACTACCCTTTCCCAATGCACCCAGACCTTACAAAGGCTACCGAGGTATCACAGAACGAAGACTGATCGTCAATGTAGGCAAAATCGTGCGCTTCGGACCCAACTCCGTCTCCTTCAACTCCGCGACATCTCTCAAGGAGATCTACGGCTTCCGCTCGAACGTTCGCAAAGCCGAGTTCTACAACGCCTTCGTCCATCCCGCAGCGAACACGCACAACACTCGCGACAAGGAGGTCCACGCCCGCAAGCGTCGCGTCCTCGCCCACGCCTTCTCAGACAGCGCCATGAAGGAGATGGAGCGCTATATCCTCGGCAACGTACGCTCCTTCACCACCGAGATCGGCCGCGGAGGCTCTCCCGACGCTAAGGGCTGGTCATCTACCAAGAACATGGCCGATTGGTGTAACTACCTCGCCATGGATATCCTCGGTGACCTGTCGTTCGGCAAGGCATTCCACATGCTCGAGGCACCTGACAACAGGTTCGCGTTGGATTTGATTGCGGCTGCGACCAAGAGGCACCTCATTTGCGGTACAATGCCGATCGTCGACAAGCTTAAGCTCGACAAGTTCCTCTTCCCGACGATTGCGGCCGGTCGCGCGAGATACATGGCGTACAGCAAGGGACAGCTGACGGAGAGAACGAAGCTGGGCGAGGACACCGATCGTCGAGATTTCTTCTACTACCTGCTCAAGGCGCGCGACCCCGAGACGGGCCAGGGTTTCTCGACTCCTGAGCTTTGGGGAGAGTCAAATCTGCTGTGAGTATTCTAACCAAATGTCTGAATTAGAGTTCATACTGACGAAAACAGCATCATCGCCGGTTCCGACACCACATCAACCGCCATGGCCGCCACAATCTTCTACCTTGTCCGCAACGCCGACGCCCTCAAGAAGGCCACCGAGGAAGTCCGCAGCAAATTCACCGACGTCGACGAGATCCGTCAAGGAGCCACTCTCAACTCATGTACTTACCTCCGCGCCTGCATCGACGAGGCCATGCGTCTCTCCCCCTCCGTCGGCGGCCTCCTCCCCCGCGAGGTCCTCAACGGCGGCATGACCATCGACGGAGCCCACATCCCCGCCGGCACCGTCGTCGGAACGCCGCACTACACCATCCACCACAACGAAGACTACTACCCCTCGGCCTACTCGTACATCCCGGAACGCTGGATGGTCGGCGCGACGAACCCGGTCAGCGGGCGGCAGACGACGGAAGAGGACGCCGCGAGGGCACAGAGCGCATTCTGTCCGTTTTCGATCGGCGCGAGAGGATGTATTGGCAAGGGACTCGCGTACGCTGAGATGTCCACCACGATCGCGCGGACGTTGTTCCTGTACGATATGCGCAAGGCGGTTGGCGTTGTTGACCCGGCTGAGGGACGGGCGGATCTGGAGGAGGGAAGGAGGAGGGTTTCGGAGTTCCAGCTATTCGACACGTTTACGAGTATGAAGGATGGTCCGTTGGTGGAATTCCGGGCGAGGGCTTAGAGTGAGGTGCCAAGCTCATGATGTCTTGGTTGGTGTTCTTGGAAGAGCCTGAATGTTTCCATCATGGCCCCAGGTTGGCAAATATGGCCGGACTTTGTTGTGGGTTTCAATTGAGCATTGGGAGTAGCGTATATGAGTTGCATGAAGCCTTTCGTCATCGAAGGACGATGAGTCTTACTCTTTCTTGGTTAGCACATGTCAGCGCAACAGGAGATAAAAAATGAATGAACGAAAAAGATTGAACCATAACCCATAATGAGGGGCAAGTGGGGATGGTCCTCGTGAGCTCTTGTCCGTCCGAACTTGCGCACCATTCAGAAGCTTCTGTCAGCTCTTCTCCAACTGCCATATCCGGCTCTTGATCGGCAAACGGGGAGCTCCCTGTCAGGTACAGCCCCCATGCTCACCCGTCATCCGTCCGAGCCTTGTGTGTGTTTTCTTCAAGCTCAAGCTCTCCTCTCTCTGGTTCGTGCGTCACAAACGCGGGGATCACGGAGCCGATGAACCACGAACTACTGCCGCCCGGGTTCCACACCGCTGCAACCTCACCACCACATCTTGTGATCGCGCACCGGAGCCGATTTGGGGAGCTTTGGCCGCTTCTGCGGGGATTCGCTGAAGGTGTGGGGGAGTATTGCTGGGTTACTTGGTCGGCAGATTCAACAAGCAATGCGGGGGCGGGACGAACGGCGGTCGATCCAAGAGCTGGCGCACCCTTGTCGTTTCTGGACTGCCGTCGTCTGATTTCGGGTCGTTATCCGGAGGGAGATTGAGTCTGGGGGTTGCGCGGCCTCGGCTGTCCTCGTGTTCTCGGGCGAAAGCGACCCCCGAGCCCAATCGCCTGAGGGTCGCCCGAGAGATGCCCCGCTGCGGCCTTGGTTGAGTGCTAGTCATGAACATTGGCGCGTTCCATTTCAGGGAATAGTTTGGAGAGGGGGAAGTTTTGCCAATGCTCGTGATGTCAGTGTTGATGTCTTGGGTCTTGGGGGAAGATGCAGGTCCCGCTCTCGGTCCGTGAGGGGAAGATTGATGGATGGCTGGTGGTCGTATGCAATGCGAAGTGATATAAGAGCCGGAGAGGGTCGCGGAATGATACCATAGCTGCTGTCTGTCGCGACAACCTCCCGGACGCGTCGTTCTTCAGTCCTAGGCTCCCACAATGAAGTTCTTGAGCACCCTTGTCGGCTTCGCCGGCCTATGCGCCGCTCTCCCCCACAACACTCGGCAGAGCTGGCCCAATGGCCCTCTCGTGGCTAACGGAGGCGAGGCCGTCGATGCCTCTGGCAACCGCGTCGTCTTCGCCGGCACCAATTGGCCTGGCCACGGCGAGGTCATGGTCCCGGAGGGTCTGCAGTTCCTCTCCGTTGAGGGCGTCGTCTCCAAGATCAAGAGCATTGGCATGAACGCCATTCGCCTGACGTATGCCATTGAGCTCGTCGACCAGATCTACGACAACGATGGCAAGGACATCGACTTGAAGACCGCCTTCGTCAACGGCCTTGGCGAGACGAACGGCACTGCTGTGCTGGCTCAAGTCTTGGCCAACAACCCTTCCTTCACGGAGGCGACCACCCGTCTCGAGGTAAGGCTATCATGCCATCACTTTCAGCAGCCAAGCTAACTGGTCAAAGGTCTACGATGCCATCGCTGCCGAGTGCGAGAAGCAGCAGGTCTACATCCTCCTCGACAACCACATGTCCAAGGGCAAGTGGTGCTGTTCCGGAGACGACGGAAACACCTGGTGGGGTGACACCGAGTTCATTGCATCGAACTGGGTTCGCGGACTGACCTACATGGCCAACCACGTAAGCCAACAACCGTCTCCCTCGATCCTCACAGACCGCTAACATTTCACAGGGCAAATCCTGGCCCGCCTTCGTCGCCATGTCCCTCCGCAACGAGCTCCGCCAAGCCACCAACAACCCCGACCTCGTCTCCGCCTCCTACCACTGGCAAGACTGGTACAAGTACATCCAGCAGGGCACCAACGCCATCAACGGCGCGAACCCCGACGTGCTCATCTACCTCTCCGGCCTCAACTACGACACCACCGTAGCGCCCGTCTTCGAGGGCACCGCGCTCGAGCCTGGCACCGAGACCTTCAATCTCGCCGACTTCGAGGGCTACGCCAACAAGCTTGTTCTCGAAATCCACAACTATGAGGGCTCAATCGGCAGCTGCGACTCGCTCAAGTACAACCTGTACCACAAGGGCTTTCAGGCGGCGAACGCGAGCGACCTCGAGACGGTCAATGTGTTCCCTGTCGCGCTGACGGAGTTTGGTTTCAACATGAACGATAATACGTACCAGAATGTGTACTCTACCTGCTTGTCAGAGTATCTGCCTGAGTACAAGGCTAGTTGGTTCATCTGGGTGCTGGTTGGAAGCTACTACACCCGCCAGGGCACGCAGAACTTTGATGAGAGCTGGGGATTGTTGAAGGCTGACTGGTCTGACTGGAGGAACCAGGACTATGTTGACCAACAGCTGGCGCCCATGGTCGCCGCCTCTTTGGCATAAACGTGTAATCCTGGACATCGTCTTAAGTATTGATGAAAAATCTCACAAATTTCTTAACAATCTGCTGGCAAAGCATTCCGGCTGCACTCAGATTCCTCTTTGTTTCTCTTAGAAGAGATTTGCAACTGGAGAGTGTTCATAGTAAATGACGCAGGCTTTTGAGCGGCGAGGACCTTGTCTTCGGTGAAACATACCCAAGTGCGCCTATGCATGATGCACTTTGAGACACCCACAGCACATTTAGGCAATGTCCATTTTCTACAATAGAACTCGTGTATCATGACTGCGCTGGCCAGCCCAAGCTTGCCAGTCCAGCTGAGGCACGCCATTTATGGCAGTAAAGCGCGCCTTGGGTGCTGCGGGAGACCCCTTGAACTGCAATTGAAGCTTCCGATGAAGGACAGTATATCTGCTACGAGAGTGCTGCCTCGACGGGCTATGCAGAGTGCACCAATTATCGCCTGGGCCCGTCAGACCCGGGTCGGCAATGCTAGTCATTGCAGGACGCGGACTTTAACATGAGAATGTCAAAGTAGCGCTCTGGCTTCTTTCATCCAAGGAACAGACCAGGGTTATTCGAGAATGGGCTCGGCACATTATTAAAATAGATCAAGAGCAAACGTTGCCGTAATGAGATCTTTTTCTTTCCCAATGTCTCGAAATGGTTGTAATATGCATGGGCCCCGACAGGAAACGGAAAGATTACTGGCGAATTAGTAGGAAATAAATTGGTCACCGTGTGTGAATGCATTTAGGAAAAGTGGAATGAAACCCTCTATGGCCAAGATTAAGCGGGGAAACATCACATCTCAGCTATTGCAGGAGGTTGACCCCGCCTTAGCCTTGATCGAGAGAGAGAAAGAGGAAACGGATGTGAGCAAAAGTCGTGGGGATGTTGTCTTTAACCTGTTGAGCTGCTCTGACTTCGACCCACTTACACGGCCCGCAAATTGCTACGTGCCCCCACTCCCGAGCCTCACACGGGGTGGGTGAGACAAACATTCAAGCACTGAGTCGTCACGATTGGTTGTCCTGCATCTATGGAAGAGATGGGATGATTAAGGGTCTTCGTTTATTGGCACTTGGGATCTTGTGGTCATTACATATCACCTCGGGGTTCGGGGGTTTTCCGCACAGGTCTTCTTGCGTGTATGTGCAATGGATGGAGACGGACATTAAATGTCCGAGAGTGTTTATAAAAAGCAGCAGACAAGGAAGTAGCATGCCCTTTTCTGTTCCCATAAGCAATACAATCACGATCATTTCTGCAAGAAAACAGAATCAGAACCACGGAAAAGTAACACAGCGATGTTTGTACCGCTAGCCGCCTTTACTGTCGTCACCTTGCTGGTATGGACTACGGTCTTCTGAAGACCTTTTGCAGTATTATTATGAGACTCACATCTTTAATGTTCCCGCAGTGTCTGGCATACGTCTGCGGAAAGGCTCTTTACAACATCCTCCTTCACCCTCAGCGCCGTTTCCCTGGTCCTAAAACATGGGCTGTAAGCCGAGTCCGGTACGCAATATCGCAGATCGGCGGCCGACCACACGAGGATCTTCTCCGACTCCATGACAAATACGGCCCCATCGTGAGGATCGCCAACAACGAACTTTCCCTCATCCACCCAGATGCATGGAAGGACAGCAACGGCCACCGCAAAGGATCGAAGCCCGAAAATGTGAAAGAACCGCTCGCGACTGTGGGTAATGAGCATAATCTGTTCGGCGCCAGCCTCGAGGACCACAGCAGAATGCGCCGTGTTCTATCCCATGGGTTCTCGATGCAGGCTATCTTGGACCAGCAGCCACTAATATCCGTTCATGTCGACCTGTTCATCCGACGGCTTCACGAGCACTGCAAAAATGGTACGTCTCCCGTCGATATGGTGACGTGGTATAACCGTGTCACGTTCGACATCATTAGCGATCTGTCCTGGGGCGAGCCTCTCGGGTGCCTTGCGAAGCAGCAAGACCACCCTTGGATCGCTGCCTTGAGTCGCACCGTCAAGCATCAGATGTTCCGCGGCCTCGCTATGCACTTTCCCCCCTTCTCCCCTTTATTGAAGGCACTAATCCCAGAGGAACTCTCTCGCGGGGAGGAAGAGAACTTTGCCCTGGCTGCAGCCAGTGTAGAGAAGCGGATCGCTGAAGGGGGTTCCCGCCCGGACTTTTTGGAGTCTATGCTCCGACAGAAGGGTGAAAAGGCAAGTCTCTTTTTGGCGAAGCCGACGCCGCATGACATATGCTGACAAGAATCTCCTCCCAAAAGACGATTGAGAAGCGCGAGATGGTCAGCAACAGCTTCCTTCTCATGCTGGGCGGGTCTGAGACATCGGCGACGGCGCTGTCTGCTGTCACGTTCTTCGTCACGTCTCACCCGAAAGTCATGGAACGCCTTACCAACGAGATCCGTTCAGCTTTCCCCAGAGAGGAAGACATCGACGTTCACTCCGTTCAGAAGCTGCCCTACCTTCTCGCCGTCCTGGACGAGACTCTTCGGTTAAACCCACCGCTTCCCCACACGTCACCACGAGTGGTGCGCAAAGGCGGCGACGAGTTTCGTGGGTATTGTGTGCCCGAGGGTGTCAGTTTTCATCCTTGCTCAAATCTGTGCCGGCAGATAGAAGCTTCTACTGTGTAGTCACTGACGTCCTTAGACCGTTATCAGCATCCCCCATTGGGCAATGTACCACAGCTCGAGTAACTTCACCGAGCCCGAATCGTTCATTCCGGAGCGCTGGCTTGGTGATCCCCGGTTCGAAACCGACCAAAGAGATGGCCGGAAGCCCTTTTCCTTGGGGCCTCGAAACTGCATCGGAATGAAGTACGTTGAAACCCTGTAGTTGCCTGTTTCAATGCTTGCGACATTCTGCTGACAAATTCCCGAACACAGTCTTGCGTATATTGAGATGAGAACGATTCTGGCCAGGGCCATTTGGAACTTTGAAATGCGGTTGGCTGACGAGAGCAAGAGTTGGACTCAGGGACAATAGGCGTGGGTTGTTTGGGAGAAGCCCGACCTAATGGTGTACCTAACACCTCGTGACCGGTCCGTTTGATGGACGGATGCGATGAAACCTTAGGTGCGTGTTGCATGAAAGGGAGAAGAAGGGAGCAAAATCGGAGTTCTCCGGAACATATCTCTGAGCATGCCATAGGATGTGCTTGTGAATCAGGATGGATACCAACTTCATTCCAAGTGCAAGTGGCGATACACCAAGCTGCGCGGGTGAGACACAGGCAATACAATAGATTACACAAATACATCACATGCCTCACTATCAGCTTCCCTTTGCATGAGGTGGAAAAGCCTATTGCGACCAATACGTATCAATAACTTCGTCAATCGACGCGTGACGTCTAGCCTTTCAGTCAGTCAAGCTCACATCTCCCACTTTGGGTATTTGCGTGGGTCGGGTGTTTGAGGCATCTGCAACTCAACAACCTCCGCCTTTCGGCAACCGCAAGCTGGAGTCGCCCACATCATCCGACCAACAATTCGGCCATTTTTATCCAAGAACGCCATCCCGTCGTAATGCGACATGCTGTACTGTAGACCTGGTATCCTCCACGCTCTAGCTCCGCGAGCTTCGTACTTAGGGGCAAATAGACCAACGCGAAAAAGCGCTGTCTTGTGGCAATAATCGCAGTAAATCGTCGCAAAGTACATGTGCGGGCCGCAGTGCATTGGTCCAAACTTTCCTCCAACGGAATACAGATGCGTCTGGCCCAGACCTTCGACTGGCTTCGCGAGTGTAAGGGCATCGGCAAACCACCGGATGATCTCGTCGCCTCCTAGCCCAAGAGATTTCACCCACCAGCCCCGCCATTGCCGGCATCCCTCATGATGTGATAGAAGGGCTTCTTTCATCGGGTCTACCAGACAATTGTCTTTGAGATGTTTCATGATGACCTGATTGTTCGCTCCATAGATCCTCGACCCCAAAGTCTCGACAAAAGGCTCCAGCTCAGGCCCTGTAACAGTGAGGGTAATGTTGATAGATGATTTCAGATGCTGCACATCGTTGCCGAATCCAGTTGGCTCTAATATCATTTGGACAACTCCAATAGCTTCAAATTTCGCCCAAAGCGTATTTTCCTGTGACCCAATTGAAGGTCGACCAATATATCGGTGGGCTGATTTGATCCCCGAAGTCCCAGGTCCACACGTCGTTGAAATTATACGCCTCGGCCGGGTCCAATCGCCGATCATAAATGGCCAACTTCGGAGGCATAAGCAAGGGACTGTAGTCGCCAGCCAAAAGGCGCTCCTTAGCCACCCAAAGTAACTCTTCGTAGAAGTCTCTAGAGGACGGCGTCTGCAGAACTCCAGTAATACCTCGGAGAGCGTGCAAAAAGTCGGCATCTTCGCGGTAAAGCCGTTTCAAAAGCAAGGAGAATGCCATTCCGAAGATGGCGGGTTGGGATGACCGAGTTTCTCTGAGAGGACCAAGACACCATGGTATCAGATTTCCAGCTTCCATGTGGACGATGCCTTGTACTTCGTACAAGTTGCCCCCGAAGTGCTCTTGAACTTCTCTGTAGAACTGAGTCTCAAGTTTCTGAAGTAGCATAGGATCTCCGGTGTCAACTGCGAGATGAAAGTCCGCAGTCATAATCCTGACGGCTCTGCTACGTACGAACTCCATGGCTGTCCACATGCGTTTGAACCATCGAGCCTTGCAAACTCCGGTGATGGCCGTCAGACGCTCCATTGAAGACCTTCCCTCTGTTATCTGGCTGAATAGCCGAGGCAAAACGTCATCCAGGTAGACAACTGTAACATCCGCCTTATGAAAGATCTCGTGTATTACCAGCAGGATGTTCCCCTTGAGGGCGTCTGACCACTGGGGCACACTAAAGTAGTCGTGCCATAACTCGAACGCAGCTTCTCCAGACTCCTCAACACCACGATACATACGGACCGGCTCTTCAGTGACCGTCCTTTTCACCCCTGGGTCCTGTGGAGAATGAAGATGTAACTGTTGAGTCTGAGAGACAGTAGGATCCCACACGTGGGAGATCGCCAACAGGCGCACGTTTGTCTCTTTAAGGCAATGTAAATGCCTGTCAAACAGGACGACTTGCCATCCCGTATGGGTGGTTATAGTCTTGCTAGAAGCTGTGGCCTCATCTTGATGCATGTTTGGCAATGTGACTTTGAATGTCCGAACGAGAGCTGTCTTTGCGAAACCATTCTGGCAAATTAAGCATCGCAAGCTATCGGTATCTGGCTCGTACCACCAGGTCTCCATGCTGGGAACATCCATGATGATTATGTTTGTTGTTCAGTTGAAAGTGTGCCTAGTGAGTTTCTCTAGGCGAGGATCATAAGGTAAATGGAAATTGGCATCCAACTGCCAAGATGGGCAAAGTCAGCAGATTATGGACACATATAAGCATGCTGTGCTTGGAATTTCTCCAACCCCTCTACCAATTTGTTTCCATGACTGCAGAAGAACCTCTCATGCACCGACAGGGTATGTCGCGGTGAGCAGGGGCTGTTGTGGATATTCACTTATGGACAAGCCCATTCACACCGCATGCATATGCTGCCCCATCAGTGCAACCACAGAAACCTCATTTTGGTTCTTGACCGAGTCCCTAGAATAGTAAGGCTCCATGTACGTGAGGACACCCTTCTCAGAGATTATGCAGGCTTACGTGACAACTCAAGCAGCTTTTGACGCGGCATAATTGAGGTACGAAAGAAGTGTCCGCCTTGGGAGACCAATTCTTACGTAGGAAATGCAGTGTAACTCATATTGCTGCTTGGCCCCCTGGGACGAAGGACTTATAGCTCTGATCTGCGGAGCTTGGCAGGTGTTTAATTAGTTGATTGTTATGATCGTTGCAAAAGGGGCAACATGCTCTTGTTGTCTAATCATCAGTCACGCGATACAGTTTCTCATGTAGACAGCAATTTCTATCCACGGATCGATGAATTATTTTAATCAAAACGGACAATTTACAAAGAAAACTAGCATACACGATCTATTCCGTCGTTCCCAGTTGTTCTTGATTAGTTTGAGTCGTCTTGGGAGTCAAATCCATTATCGTAATCATCCCCATCATCGTTACCGTCAGACTGTTCACCACCGTTTTCATCCTGATAGTCGGTCTGCACATCACTCTGGTCATCCTCAGGTCCATCTGAATCTTGATAGGCCTCTGGCGCATACCCTTGATGTTGAAAGTACTGATTCTGTGGCTCATGGCCGTAATCGGGCTGGGGATCGTAGAGCAAGGACCCCGAGTCAGACGCGCTCTCATTATCACTCTCAGACTGATCTTCGTGTGACTGCTGATATGTATTGTCCTCATCGGGCCAATTACCATGCTCATCAGCATTGTCAGAGACCTCTTGGTGTGCGTATAGTTGTTCAAATTCGCTCGATTGCTGAGAAAAATGCTCGTCGTTGTAGTAAGTCGGCGAAGATTGATTCGATGTCATGAATCGGTCGTCGAAATGCTGAGAATCGTTCCTGTAAAGGTCTCCATGGTGTTTTATGTCGGCGTAGTGGGTGCTGTCGGCATTTTCATCCCAATTGCTATTCACCGATTGTTGCTCTGGTGCAAACCAGCCTGTAGTTTCCTGATCTGATGGCGACGACGAACTCACACTTTTGATACTGCTCGTCTCTTGAGGAGCATCATCTTCATCGTCATAGAGAGTGCCATGTTGTCCATATGGATCGTTCCAAACCTGGTTGCTATATGGCTCCTGTTCGTCATCTCCCTGATCGGAAGCCCTTGATGATGGAGACGATGTGGACGAGCTACGAGCCAAGGAAGCAACTCCATAACCGATAGCTGCTCCCGCAGCCAAGCCCAAGGCAGCTGCTGTCAATCTGTTGGTTCTGCTGTCGGAGTTCGGTGATGGCTGGCCTCCATATGTAAAAGGCTGATGCTCATCCGGTCTTTTTCGAGAGCCATAAGGACCTATGTGCGAGCTCTGTTCTGCGTAGGGCGCCGAAGCCTGGCATGTAGGATCATGAGATGCTTGGGGTCCTCCGGCGGCTGGGGCATTGTTACGATTGCTCCAATCTGCCAAACTTGCATTCTGATCTTCATTGGGAGAGGAATAGTGACCCTGCCCCGTTGAAAGACTTCCCTGTGGCTGCCACGCTTGGGTACCTGAAGTGTAAGGCTTTGCTGATGGGCCAGGATACATGGGCTCAGCTTGGGAATCCCAGGCTGAATTCGGCTTGCCCATGCCTGTAGTCTGTGCTCCTTCCCACGGGTCTGTCTTCGACGGATTTGAAGCCCCTGTCTGTGGTGCCCATGGATCGTACGAAGACTCGGGGGCTTGCGCAGTAGTCGGAGAAAGGTAGCTCTGATTGTTTCCCTGTCCAGTTTCCACTGGCCACGATGGAGATACGACTTGGCTGGAGAACGGCCCCGGTTGAGCGGCTGACATGTGCCCTGCATCTTGGGTCTGCCCTTTGCGATTCATTTCAGCATTAGGAACACCGTAAGAGTCTGCATCAAATCCTGACTTCTTCGGAGGCCATCCTCCGGAAGCAGGCACTGAAGGCTGTTGTTCAGATGCCGCATAAGTCGGGGCGCCTAGAGGCAGTCCCTGACTTGACGGGGGCTTCAGCTCCAATGAACTACCGCCAGACGCATCGCCAATCGCGTTTGCCCTCCAGCCTGGCTGTAGCTGGTTGTCGCTGTCCATAACCGGGTGCGAAGTCCCAGAATTCAGGCTGAGATGATTGGAGAACCGACGATTGCCATTGCCGGGTGAAAAAGCTGGCGGCCCCGATGGCGCGGGATTCCAATGCTGATCGTCGTAGAGAGCATTTCCATTTGAAGGAAATAACGACATTTGTCCACTCTGCTCGTACCCTGGCTGCGACACAGGTTGCTGCATGTATCCCGGTAGTGAATCCTGCGTCGAGTAGGGGGCGGCTGAGCCCTGTCCCCCAGCCGTGGCAGCCCCAGACGCAGACTGTGTGCCATTGTGTGAGGGCATTGCGCTCTCTGCGGCATCAGACTGGAAACCTTGACCAAAGCCTTCATTTGCAGACTCCTCGGAGATGAATGAAGCAGGGATATATGTGCCTGATGGCAAAGTACCTATGCCGGTCTCCGACTGAACCCCATGTCCATGGATCGGGACCTGGGCTTGCTGACCAGGGAAATTTGATATTTGACCACCAATCTGAGATGCTGGAGATGATGAATGAGACTCAGCCTCAGGCTGTTGATCAGGCTCTCCATTGTTGTTGGAGGGACTTTCCGGCTCTGATTGTCCCGTAGGATATTGCCCGGTTGAACTAACTGGTGAAGTTGGCACCGAAGTATCAACACCAATGGCCTCAGGGAAGTCGCCACTTCCATCGGTCTCGTCTCCAGACGTGTCACCGCTCGTGGTATTACGCTCCGATTCCGAATTGTCGGAGTTTCCACCGATGATATGAATGGTGGTGTGAGTCGTTGAGTTTGTCACGGAGCTGTTGTTGGTGATGTGGCTGCTGTTTCCTCCGTGCTTGCCAGGAGTCGAAGACAAACCGTTGGATTTGTTCCCTTTGAGTGGAGGCTTTTGAGGCTTTGGACCTCCCAATCTAGAGGTTTTCTTCTCCTTCCCTGAAACTCTGGACCCTTTGCGCTCACTCGACCCTGCCCGACCAGACTCTCTCTTCGGGGTTGCTTTGGTTGGTTTAATGCCGCTGATTTTATTGTTTGGGGCTTTCGGCCCTGTTTGACTCTGGTTCGTAGCTCGCTTGTCGTCGGCGGATGCTTTAGACCTGCCGGTATCAATAGTGGACCTCGAGCGATCCTTTTGTGCCGCCGGAGTGTTCTTGAGGGCAGGAGTTGCAGAGTCAGGATGGCGCGCAACAGACTTGGCAGTTTGGCCCTCCCGCACGTGCTGAGCTGTCATGGTGGGAGGCGTCGCCTGAAATCCTTTCTGGGCGGCTTGAGTCTGCTTGACATGGGGTGTTGGCTTCTTCCCTGCCATCTCCTTCGAAGCGCTCTGAGTTGTTGACATGAGCTTGTTGGTTCTGTCTGGATGTCGCGGCGGGATCCCACTCGTGACCTTGTTTGAAGTCTTTTGCGTCATACTTGGCTGCGTAGGTCGCGTTTCGGCATTAGGTCCAAAAAGTCGGAAGATCTCCGTGACTCGGGCACTATCCAAGGTAGCTGATCCATTCTTCGTACCACCAACTGGTTCAAGGACCGTTGGAAGTGACGACGAGTGCCCAGACATTGGCGCCGGCAACTGCGGTTGTACTGTTGTCGCCAGACCAGAATCCAATTCATCAAAGTCGATTGGATCGTGACGATACCAGCTACTGGTGCGGTACGTGGTTGAGCCTGGAGGTTTGGTCTTGCTGCTTGGTGCGGAGCCATGCAATCTTGAGTGAAGGACACTGACCTGCCCATTGTTGCCCTGGGCCTTCGCCACGTTAGACATGTGGTCTCCTTTTCCAGCACTAGGCTTTATGGCCTGCCTAGGCGGTGGCTTAATGGAGCCTTCGATTGGTCTCAAGTCTGGGTCTCCTATAGGAGTATGACTCCCGGTTGACATGATTGGGTTGAAGCCCGGAGTCGCCACTAGTGTTGGCTTGATATCTCCAGTTGGTATAGGCATAGGGGAAGGGACAGTTCGGTTCGACACAGAGCTAGATGGACGGCTGCTTTGAGGACGCGGCAATCCTGCTGAAACATGCCTCATATCCTGCAGGCTTTCATGGCCAGGACGATTGCTGCTACCCAAAGCATGAGGTTTCTGCTTCCCTTTGGTTGCCGTGTCAAACCCTGGCTGTGACACCGCGCGAATTCCATTCACTGATGTTGATCGCAATCTCGAATCAGCAGAAGTGGCCGTGTTCGTCATCAGCATAATCTGACTGCTTGCAACTGCAGTTGAAGAATAAGTCGCTGTAGAAGTTGCGACACCGGCTCGCCTTTGCATGTCAGGAGCAGAGGATGCGTGGGATAGATCTGGACGTGTGGAAGTGCCTGGCACCGCGTTCCGTGTGATTGAAGAGGCCGCGGTTGCAGTGATATGTGGGTCGGTCCTAATGGAAGTGGGAATAGCGGTCGGAATAGACTGCTGATGATATTGCTTCGTGATTGACATATCGGACGGAGGCTGCGGTATCGAAGATCGAGTCATGTCGGGGAGGGGGGCATGGTCTTGGGTGAAATGCCGCTGTGCAAAGATCTGGGTAGCCCCGGAGAATCGGCTCATGACGAAAGAATGTCCGCTTCTCCTCACAATTCGGGAGTCCTCTTGAGCTGATAGTTCGGCATATGGAGTCCAACCGTTCGTGAGGTGAAGTGCGTCGATGTAGAAGGGCTTCCTCTGAGATTGCATCCACCGCCACGCATCATGGGCCTCGGCGATCTGGGGAATGGGGAGTTCCTTTGGTTGAGTAATGAGATTATCAGGAACAGACTGTGGCCGAAGAGTTGTTTGGTTGAAGCGCTCGGTTCCAGATTGATACAGCCGTGGATACATCTGCAATGACACGGCTGTGTCTAGCCAGCGGCCCTCAATGGCCCGGCCGTCGCCGTTTGGGATCATCGTCCAGTAGGTGTACCCATTTGGAACTACTTGATCGAGGCAGTTTGGGCAGAACTTGGCTGTTTCCAGGTAGCTGATGAACCCCTTGGGACTGGAAGCATGGAAGAAGCCGACTCGACTTGGATACTCCCGGTGAACGGTGAGAGTTCCAGCGGTATACTTTGGAAAGTGAGGGCATGCTAGACCTCGGCCTCCACGAAGGCAGTTGAAAACGTGTTCAGCTGAGCCTATCGTGACGTCCAGCTGCGAAGGCCGGTTATAGGTACTGTTGACAGTGCCATCAGGGCTAGGTCTGGGAACGCCAGGCCTCAGAGTAGGAGGATGAAGTGGTTGTGTCCGACTTCCGGGACCTGTGTAGTCAGAAAAGGACGGGTTTGATGGACGAGAACTCATTTTTGCGAGTATATTCTTCAAAGTAATGGGTTGATGGATGTTTGGTATCGTGATAAGGGATTGCAGAAAATTCGTGACAAGAGAATAGATCGTTTGCAAGAGACAAGATTGGCGCACGCTGGAAAGAATTGTCCTCCACGGTCAAGACCAGTGTAAGCGGCTTAAAATTGGTGTAGCTTTCGGTGTGAAATGAATAGGAAGGAATGTTTTGCCAGAACCAATCTCGCCCATCCCATCCCCGATGACAAGAAGCCCACATGTATAAAAGAGGCCGCGAAGTTGAGATGCCGTCGGCGGAAATCTTTTCTTTCAGGCGCCGACCACTCAGACGCCCGCTTGAGACATAGCCGTGTAAGACCCAGGCTGTACAGCATTTTTCTTAGCCTCAAATGAGGCTTATCAGTGTCAGAATACTCTTCATTTGACAGCGATGAACATGAATCGGATGAGAGGTGTCCAGCGCGTCTGCAGCACGTACTGAAATTAGAAATCCGCGAAGCCATCACATCCAACCCGTTTCGACACGGTTCAGGTTGGCGGCTTAGGCAACCTTCAGGACTGCAGGTGTCATGTGGGCGTCGAAATATTGTCTTGGCGGGGTGCTGGATCAGGCTACATGGCCGAAGCGACTACATGAGATACTTCAGGACGAAGTACCCCTCACACCATAGAGCGAGGATGACATATCTAGCCCCCACATGAAACTGTACAATGCAGTAGTAAGCAGAAAGTGGTGGGCGGCGATGGGCTGAGCTTACATGCTTCAGTTCGCTATGTCAAGAAAGAATATCAGGCTGTGAAAGACATGAGAATGAGGCTTGGTTCGGGGTCTCGCGGCATCCCCAGTCAATCAGACCGTGAGTTTGAACTTTTCGAAATTTTCGATGAGAATAATAGATCTACAGCTCCTCTTGTGTGATCTGGTGGTCTTAGAAACTCACATCGCGTAAAACTTATTTTCCAAGATTCATTCCTTCACCATACTACCTGATAAGCAACAAACATTGCAACTACCTATCATCACTCACTTTATCCATGGCAATCTCTACCATGACCGAATCAGGGCAGTCAGGGACAGCGATGGCTCCAATGAGACGGACACTGTCCCTCAGCCCTTCAGTCATCGGTGCTTTCTCCAGTCTAAATCATCAACCTCAAGACCCAACGGAAGAGGACTATGACAGAGTGGAGCAGCTCATGATTGATCAACGCGAAGAAGACGGAAACCGAAGATCGGGCGACTACGTCTACAAAGAAGCAAATCCAATACTGTCCAAACTGGCCCAGGGCCTCGTTCCAGATGCAACACCAGGGCTGGCTCAGGCGCTTCTAGATTGTGGAGCCGACGTGTCCATAGCCAAACCCAAGAGCACGAATCTTTTCAAAGTGTTTTCCGGAAAGGACCAGATCGAGGAACGAAGTGATGTCCTCTCGCTAGCTACCAAGAACTGCTCAAGCGACATCCTCATCGTCCTTGCTCAGGATGCGGACGAACAAGCAATTAACGAAGCGTTGCCTGTCGCTCTTCGTATCGCCGACCCCGTCAAGACCAGTATCCTGCTCGCTAAAGGTGCTGATGCCAGTTCCCATTGCGAACTCTTTCTCAAATGCGTCGACTCGGCACCAATTGATATGGTTCTTCTTCTCTTACGAGATTTCAAAGGGGCCTGTCGCCAATGCAAGAATAAAGGCCTCGTCCGCGCTGCGAAGGCAGGGAGTGTAAGGAAGGCCACTCTTCTCATGGAGAAAGGAGCGGACATCTCCTTCCAAAAAGGAGCAGCTCTACTCGAAGCGATTCGAAAGGGGAAAGAGGACGTTGCTTTTGCAATCGTTTCTCGTACCCATCCCAAGCAGCATACCACCCTTCTGAAAGAGGCAGCAGAATGTGCTCGCGATCATGGCCAACGCCGAATACAACAAGCATGCATCAACGCTGCTGCAAGCGACTCCGAAGCACCGAGCAACGCGACCCCGACGCAAAGTTTAGTTGTTGTCAACGGGCCCTCCGTCGACTCAGCCTCCGCAACAAGCATCGAAACTGCATTTATCTCGGCCGTCAACTCCGGTCGCCTCGACGTAATACAGAAGCTTCTCTCTGATGACACATCGAGAAAGTTGTCCCCGAAGATTTTGGCTTCAGTCCTCAGTCAGGCCACTGATTTACCTGACGTGAAGATGGCCCATCGCCTGATTGAGATGCTTCTTTCAACGGATATCAGAGGAGACGCCGTTTCTGACGTTCTCTGTCGCGTGTTGAGTAGGTCGATACCACCTTCCAATGAAGATGATCGACTCCGAATCATCCAGCTGCTCCTCAAGAAAGGTCGCGCAGATGTCAATGCCCAAAAGGGCAGCGCTGTGCTACAGTCACTCAGCCCGAATCGAGCCAACATACTCCGCTTACTCCTACAGCATGACCCTTCGTTGGATACCGTCGCCTTGTCAATCGACGCAACAATGAAGATGGATATGGCAGCCGCACGACTTTCAACCTTGAGGCTGCTTGTCGAAGGCACCAATATTGCGAAGAGCGAGTACCTACAAGGCGCTGCTGTAGCTGCGGCTTCAAGAAATCTCGCCCTGGATGTCCTGAAGTATCTGTCCGAATTTATCACCTCTCCCACGATCTTTAGCGGTGGGATTAGCGCTCTGACAAAGGACGGAGATGCATGGGCGTCTTCAAAGGGCCTTTACATCATTCAATTCCTCTTGGACCATGGTGCATCGGGCCCCAAGGTCGATGGCGCGATGGCACGAGCTGCCTGCCTCTACAATCGCGACGCTGTCCAACTCTTAGCAACGGCAACGGACCCCGCATCGCTAGAGCAAGTACTGAGCTTCGTTATTGCAGCCTCTTCGGATTGGCAGCTGCCTGCAAATCTCTGGCTCATCCACTCATTGCTCCAGTGGGGTTGCGAAGGCACCAGTGTGAACCAAGCCTTGATCAATGCTGTCAGCGCACATGTTGAAGGCCATGATCGGGAGCATCTTATTGAAACACTGCTTCGAGTTGGCCGGGGTGCTGATGTGAATGACCAAGGCGGCAAGGCTTTGCAAATTGCGGCGAGACGAGGCAACATAAGCCTTTTGAAGAAGCTGAGCTTGAACAGCGCCGGACGACTGGCCTTGACCAACGCATTTCAAACGCTCATAACATCCAAAATGGATCAGGGAACAGCATTGGGTATTCTTGACGTTTTGATTACGGGCTGCCAACGGAGTCGAACGAGATTTGACGTGGAGTCTTTGCTCCCTGACGGCCGCTTCCCCTTACAGGCATGCATAGAGACTCACTCAAAGGCTGAGGGGCTCACGAGGCAGCTGGGTTGTAAGGCGAACGTTTCAATAGGTATGAAGTTGGATGGTGGTGAGGAATGGGTACCCCTTCTTGTATGGGCACTCTTCCAGAACGACAAACTTGATATTGCGCCATCAATGCTAGTGGTTCTAGTTGAAGCACATCGTAAGTCATGCCTGGCCGTAACTTGATGATGAGTAAAAGCTTACAAATTCAAGGAGATGTCGTCAATTTTCGATCTAAGTCGGGCGTTACGCCATTGATAGTTGCGGCCCAGCTCGGTCTCGCAGAACTTGTTGTCAAGCTACTTGAAGCTGGGGCCAAGCCAGGTGATCGCGACAATACTGGTCGTACCGCACTCTTCTTCGCATCCGGCAGAGGCAACACGACTGCAGTTCAAGCTCTTCTCAAAGCGAAGGCTGCACCCAATGACGGCAGTCTTCATGAGGCAGCAAGAAACATGCACAGCGAGGTCATCGAAATCCTCATTAAGGCAAAGCATGAACCGAACTTCCCCAGCAGCCTCCATGAAGGACGCACGGCGCTTCAAGAACTTTGCTATCGCAGCAACTGCAGCAATATCTCACCTGAGCTAGAAGATATCATCCGCACTCTTGAAAAGGCTAAGGCAGATCCGTTCGACCCCCATAACAGCATGAATGCTCTGTTCCTGGCGCTCAATAACACACGGCCATACCACATCACCAAAGCCTTGCTTGATATCCAGCTGTGGCGATACATCAACCACGACAACAATCTTTTCACTCATGTGGACACTAAACATTCGATCAAATACGCCTATTCAGCCACCATGTACTTCAAGCACAAGCTCTACCGGGGCGATCCTAGCCATATCCCACACCTAATGCGTCTTCTCTCGGAGAAGTCCTGCCAAGACCGTTTCTTTGCCCAGTTTGAGCCACATCAGCTCGAGGCACTTCAACCGGCCGGGGCCGTCGGCATGCCGAAGGCCGTTCTGGATGAGGATACTCGTCGGAGAGTGGACCAAGAGCGGAGACGCATTCGTGATCGAGATCATGCGGATAAACTGCGACGTGAACAAGAAGAGGCGGTGCATAGGGCAGAAATCGAGGACCGGCAGCACCAGCTGAGACTCGAGCGACAGCAACAGACTAGTATGCTTCAGGCGGCTGCGGCCGCGCAGCAAGCTGAAGCACGCAATGCACGACGACAAAATCAGCAGCATGCAAGTCAGGATAACTCAACATCTGGCGGTTACGATCGGCAGACACGGGGCCAAAAACAATGAATAGCATGCATGGAAATTGGTTGAGCGTATGGCACAAATTGCATTACATTTAGCGCTATAGATATTAGGACGAATCTGAATTTACACCTCTCTCAAAGCTGAAAAGTGCAATTATACAAGAATAATTGAGACTTCCTGTGCTACAGCGACTCCTCTTCCTATAACCACATCTGTATCCTGCCTTGCTATCGTTTCTGTCGTCCCTGTCGTCCCTGTCGTCCCTGTCGTCCCTTCGTGGCTTTTATCGTTATAGCTATTCCTATTATTGTCGTCTCTGCTATCTTGGTCGTCACAGAACGTTCCAATCATCTCCTCTATAATTCTTATCGTCGGTTTAACGTACTTGTTATTGTTACTACTAGAATCCTTGATAATGGTGTTTTCCACTTAATGGAGGACATGCGATTCTAACTTCGCATCAATAGGATGTTACGCGGCCTTGCAGACTTTCATAGAATTTTCTCAGCAGGTCTTTCCAGAGAAGGCAATGATAATATAAATGTATGAGTAAGACAAAAACAAATTATTCTATTTGGCAACGATAGCGACAGAACGTGGACATACGCGATTTCAGAAGGAAACAATCATACAACTCAAAGAACAAAAAGTTTCAACATAAATCAGCCAGTGCCATTATGCTACAACAGGCTGAGACTGGTGAAGCTCGTCAAGCAGCTGCCGAGTAGCAGCTGTCTCACGGTGTGAACTTCCCAACGCCTTTTCCTGCTCCCTCCGCACAGATAACAGCATTCTGATGGCTTCGTCCCTTTTCCCAATCTTCGCAAGGTGCGTCGCAAAGCTGCATCGTACCGTAAGAGTGTCCCGGTGGTTGCTGCCAAGCACACGCTCATTGGCTTTGAGAATTCTCTCAAGTTCCTGGCCGCCAAGTTCGCTTTGACCACGTTCTTGAAGTAGGCGAGCAAACTCATGTCGCGTCTTCAGAGTCTGTTGACTGTCTTGTCCCAGGTCTTTGGCCTGACTTGGAAGAAAGTGCATGAATGTCTCCTCAGCTTCAGCGAAGCGCCCGTCGGAGACGTACATGCTTGCAAGGTCGGTGTAGATCCGGTATTACAACTTCGTAGCCTCAATATTCCGAGTTCTGGGGTCATCACCAGAAAGGATGGTCTGGAGTGCCTGGCGAAATGTGGTAGCGGCATCATCTACCATTCCCTCTGAGCCTTGTGCGATGGCCAAGTTGTATTGCAAGCTTGCCAGCTTTAGGTATTCCTCGGGTTCAGCGGAGTAGCCGTCGATCACACGTCTGTAGATACTTGTTGCATCCTCAGAGCCGTTCGGCGGCCGACCGTGAGACAGGATTTGAGCAGCGACGATACTGTCCTTCCTGAGAGTTTCACGCTTCTTCTCCCATTCTGGATCCATCAACCTCCGCTGCAGACGCTGCCACGACGGCCACCCACTGCTATCTTCAGAGATAGAACGCTGATGAGAGTTAGGAAGGCCTGTGCGCTGGTTGTATGAGCCTTCGAGGGCGCTTCGACGAAGTTGATCCCAGCCATAGCTCATGGACAGCCGCCTAGGATCATCAGGAAGATACCCAATATCCGGGCTGAAGCTGCTCTGGCGTTGTTTTCGGTAGCTTTCCACCTTCTCGCGTAACATATCTTGTTCTCTCTTGGCATCTGGACGGCCGGCCTTCAACTTTAAAGCGGCCAAGGCAACTGGAAGGAGAACACTTCGCTCGTCATCAACGAACTTTGTATTCACGGACTGCATCAATGCAGCCTCTGCATCCATCCGGTGCTTCTCGATGATTGTAGACTCAAGGCATTGGCGAAAGAATGCTGGTACTCGATAGAAGCTTCGTCCATCAGAATGCTCCACCAAGCCCAGTTTGGTGAGCTCTTCGAGTAAAGTCTTCCTCTCGTTATTAGAGAAGAAGATACTGGGTATTATTTGGAGATCCAGTAGTCCGATTATGTGGAACCAATATGCCAGCTCACTGTTTTTGGCCTTTAGAGAATTCCAGAGCAGGCTCCAAGCCGGCTTTGGGCTTTCTCCATCCTCGCTCCCCTTGCAATGCTTGCGCAAGAGGTCGAGTAGCTGAGAAGAAAAGGCTGTCTGCGTGACTATGCCACAGAGTCTCACAAGCTCGAGTGCACCGGCGGAATCACCAACAATGCTGATGATCTCTCCGATACGCTTTCCGTTAGTAGAGCTACTGGCGACCCTTCCAAGAAGAAGGCGTGAGGCGTCGTCCCGTGTCAGATCACCGACTGATAGAACGTTCTTGTCTTTCGAATTCATTTGTCGAAGGGCCAAAGTTCTTTGCGTAGTGGTTATCAGCAGCCTGTGGTTGTCCGAAGGCTTGGGCAGGAAGGACAGAAGTGGCTTTGGCTCTTGCCCAGGATTTGAGTTGGTGAAATGCAGGGATTCGTCATCATTGAGACCATCCAGAACCATCAACCACTGTTCTTCGTGCTTCAAGTGTTCCTTGACTGCAGAAAGATATCCGTCATGGCTGAGTCCCAAAGGTGACACACGGAGCTTAGCCCCAATCCTCTTGAATGACGCCTCAAATTCGTCTGGGATGGCGGCGTTGACCCAGAAGACTTGGCAGTTTTTGCCAACCTGGTGCAAGTATAGGTCGGCATACTCCACTGCAACATGAGTTTTCCTGGACAGGCCATAGTGTCAATTGAATGATTTCGAGCATTCTGTGGTCGACGGTCAACTTACCCGCTTCCTGAATCTCCGCACAAGGCAGCCATGCCTCTCTTGGATAGTCTTTCTTCCAGTCGTGCCAAAATGTTCTGACGTGGGGCAAAGTTCTGGCGCTTTCCGATGAGGCCCGGCAATACAGCAATTCGACCATCCGAAGGCGTCGGCGAGACACTCCCTGATGCTTCAATTCACGGTTAGACAGAAGTCTCGGTTTCAATAGAGAATATGTCGTACCATTGATTGCATCTTGTGAATGCATTATGGCTTCTTTGACCATTCTCAGGAGTTGGTAGGCCAACATTGCGATAGTGATTGTCGAACTTGTCTTCAAACTTGTTGATGTAGAAATGGTCCACAGCGAGTCCCTGTCTCTCATGCCCACTCAGCGTTGCCGACGACTCGTCAACCAGAAACTCCTACAACGGCGGCATCAGTAAGATTTCTTCAAGATAGAAGGGAGTAATTCTTTCTCGATTCCTCACCTTTGGTAGTTGCGCTCCAACAATGGCACCCAAATTGGTCGGCCGGAGCTCAAAGAAACAGAAGATCTTTGGTGGCGGCTTAGACGTGCTAACCTTCCTTGTGAATTCAGCGCGGGTGCTCTCGAGGATATCGTTATCGCGCATAATGGACTGCAACACGTTGTCTTGTATTTCCATCTTGCTAGCAGCAATAGCCGCATAAATCTCGCCTTGTCTGGACATGGAGGAGCCTTCGTTGACACCAGAGTGGGGCGTTCCGAGAAACACCATTCCTCTCATTGACTGCCAAACTCCCGGGAAGTCTCCAGGTTGCATGCACGACTTATTGTAAGCCTGGAAAGCTGTCAGTAAGTTGCTACAGTCAGTTCGCAGAACGACTCGGTCATTACGTACGCTCTACACGATGAGTCCGCCAAAACAATGGGCAATCAAGACCATTGGACGTTGGGTACATGCCTAACGTGCCTGACATCAGTTATCCGCACAATGATTGTCATCCAAGTTGCGAACGTCAGGCATACCTCTCTAGTCTGATTTAACTGGTACAAGAAGTCCTCGGCAAGGTTGTACAGAGACTGCCTCGTAGAGTCTTTTCCGAACCATCTTGAGTCGTATCCGAAGCTCATAATTCTTGCTTTGTGGCCTTTCAATGATTCTGGGAGCATTGATGGGTCAGAAAGCCAATTGGTGTTGGTTTTCTTATGGGTCCAGGTGGTATTAGGGTCGGCCATGATACCATGGACAGCCACGATGCTGTTGGCATGTGAGTTAGTGACCATCATCAAAAGCTTAGGTCTTCATTCATAGTTCGGGAGACAAGACTCACTCAACCTCAATCTCGTCTACATCTTGATTCTCATACAGAACCTTGAGTCCAAGGTCCTGTCGCTTGATTTCAGGTATCCTGATGAGACTTTCAATTCCACTTGACGCCTTTGGTTGTGTTTGTCGGGGTTGGTCGCTCGAAGGCTTCTCCATGTTGGCTTGAAGTCTTCGAAAACACAAGATCTCAATCGCAATCCTAGACACTCGTAGTGATTCGTAAACGGTACAGATGAAGGAAAATATTAGAACATGAATTATTCAAGTGATTAAAACGCAGACTTCTTGCGGTCAGCCCCTTGGCTTGCCTGCATGTTATTAAGGGTATCATGGCTTCGACATCATTGAGCACATTTGCTTTCACGATCAGGCTCTTGAAGCGGTGGCTTACACTTCCACAAATTTGGGGCTGGAGCAACACATCGCCCAGGGCTGACTGTCTTGGCGCTTGCTGAAGCTTGATCGGTGCACTCCTGTTGCCTCATGAGAAAACGAAAGGTACATCGAGCTCGAGTACCCCAAAGTTGTGAGAGCCCCCCACACCACACATATGCATTTTCATGCAATGCCACCTCGTGCGCCTCTCTCATGCGCTCTCACACCCACACATGTCAAACTTGCATTTTTCCGCAGAGGTCAGGTCGTCACTGAGCACTTCCCTCCTCACTGACGAGCCTTCTCCAGACCCTCATGATTTTGGTGACCGGTGGCATCTCTTGTGGTTGCAAGCGACGGCCCGTGGCTGCTGAGTGGCTTTTTTCGCAATGGCGTCCTAGCGCTTGCCTGTTAAGAGGCTCGGTATTCATGTCACAAGATTATTCATCATACGATGGATCATGTCGAGGGAGCATCGTCAGGTATGCCTGCATCAAGTTTTTAGAATTGTCGGGCGGCCCGATAAGACTATTCAGCTTCGCCGGGTTGCACCACAGACCACGCTTTCATTCATCTGGGCATGAGCTTACCATTTTCGAGTCAGCCCCGTTCGAGACAGGTTAAAACGCTATTCAGCTGCATTTTTCTGCATGAAACCCGCGGATTTGCTAAATATTTTCAGTTCAAATCACCAGCAGAAACGCCAAATCTGGTCAAGATGGGATCCATCGTCGAGGAGGCTGTCACCATCCCGTTCGACGAGCAGAGTCAGCTGGTTCAGCTGCAGAGCTCTATACCGGGCTACCCTACAATGCCGATTGACAACGATGAGGAAATAAAGACCTTTCTCATTCGAGAACTTTCCACGGAAAGGCTGAGACGGCTGTACTGAATGCTATTCCTGGTATCAAACCGGCACAACATCAACCCCGCTACACCATCAACTCTTCAACAGCCGGCGCATCTGCATCACCGAGCGCCCAGACTTGCATTTGGTATGGTACTACGACCGAATATTCATCAAGCCAATCCCAAAGTTTCTCTTCAGTTATGGCGTTTGGGCGGCGGCTATCGATGAAGCTCTGGACAAAGATGGTCATCGGCTGATCCTTGACGCGCTCGGGTTCCTTCGGACATACTCCTCACTCATTGTTCACGAATCAGACTTTGAAATCGCAAAGAAGCAGAAACTTCTGCCCGATTTTGTCGACTGGGACATGTGGTGTCTCTTCATTCGAGGGTTTAGCACTCTGCGTGATAGGGATGTCTCTCCACGGTATCATTATGGGGAGATCCGGCTCACGCGACTCACTCTGTGGCATAGAGTAATTCGGCTGAAGTCCTATCAGAAGGTTCACCACAACTACGCCACCTTCTTCGCGCGTTTCGGAGCACCCTACCTATTTGTTTTCGGCGCGGCTACGGTTGTGCTAACTGCATTGCAGACAGGACATGACACCTTCCCCGGCCACCACACATACATCAACATCATTTCTAAGTTTGTTCCGTTTACCTTGGCGCTGACTGCAGCCGGCATTTGCTTTCTGCCTGCTCTGTTCTTGTTTTTCTGGGCCAATGAGTTGGCCCGCTTTGTCATCTGCTATCGCAAATTATCATGAAGTTTGTATCTTCGGCCTGCTGGAGAAGTGCTGCGGTGAATACCCAGTGTTAGATAGAGACTCCTAGGTTGAATGCGTCCTGTTTCAGTTTCAAGGGTGTTCGCCTCTATACATCTTGCCTCTCAACGCCGCAGCATGTGATAGTACCCAACTGCGCTCACGTCTAAGCCGCAAAGTCGTGGCCATTGAAGCTGATGTACCAATGCGGCCCTTCGTCATGCAATAAATCATCTACTCAGTCCCAGGTAGATTCTGGCCCCCAATAGTGTCTTCTGCAAACTTCCATCTCAAGGCTGCAGGAAGCTGGTATGCCGGCTGTTGGGCGCCAAGACGATGTGGTCTTCGTCTCAGCCACTGTGAAGGCTTGCATGATCTCTGCGTCGCTGCAGTCAGGCTGGGCTAAGAAAGCCACATCTAATAAAGATAGATCTGCCAACTACCGAGGCGGCATGCCATGCGACGAGTCTACCACACGAAGCTATTGGTCGCCTGGTCCTCCATCGTCGTGCTCGTGAAAGGGGAAGCTGTTGACATACAAAAGCACCACAATTTCTTGGGCGGACTTCTGCACTTGCACTATTGATCAGCATCGGTTCTCAAGGCCTCAATAAATCAAAGCCATCTTCTGCACAGCTCCTGATCTAAATAGTCTTTTTTCCAAGCGTCTATTTCTTTTTGTCAATAACCTATCATTGACCGTCGCCATCAACACCGTACACGAGATGTATCAAGGATCCAAAACGCGTCACAGACTCTTCTTTGGCAGTGTAACCTACCTGCTGTGGGCCGGCGCAGTCATTGCTCATGGTAAGAATGTCGCGAACTCACGTTCACCGACGAACTATGTCTGTCTCGCAGCCCAGCTAACTCGGTAATAGGGTTATTACTATGGGGTTCTTCCGCGTCCGGAACCTTCTTTAAGAATTCCTACGTCGTTGGTTTAAGTACAGAGGGTTCACAGATGAATGTGACTTTAGGATATTCTGGTGAGTTCCTGTATGATGCTAGCTCAGAGGAAGTAGTGTGATTGACAACCTTCATCAGGTATATGTGTATACAGTTCTGCCCAAATCCAGACAGATTCCGAATCTGGGGCATTCAGCAAGTGCAAAGGAGTCTACTTCTTCCCCGACGATGACAGCGAAAACGCCGACAGTTTCCATTACGGGGCGAAAGTCTTGAAACATTTCCGCGACGAACTGGACTTGGAAGATGACACAACCCTCGACACCAACATGCTTCAAAAGCTTCTCCTTGCCGCGCGAGATATTAAAGAAAAGATTCTCACTCCTGGCTTGGCGTGGGCAGCGTTCTTCTTGGTACTGGCCGCAGGTTTATTTGCCATCTTTCCCCTCTTCTTCTATCTTGCGGGGTCGAGACGCACCGTGTGCATGTGGACCATGGCTTGTGCCGGGCTTTGCATGGGCTTTGGTCTCATGTCCATCGGTGCTACATTTTTCACCACCCAAGGAACTTGGGCTTTGCTCAATAGCTATGAGGAGTTGACCTCAACATTGGAACTGACACATGGGGACATTGTCTATTCTCAGGGTCACCACCTGAAGGGCGTTTCAGTGACCGCGCTTGTTCTGAATGGGTTGTTCGTTCTCTCCACGACACTTGCCGCCGTTACTCGGAATCATTCAACATTCAACGGGCAAGCGGGTAGACCCCGCCCTCCGATGACGCATGCTGGTGCAGGCAAACCCCTCCTCGGGAAGAAGAAGATCAAGTTCTCTCGGGGAAAGCCGGCATTGAACAGAAGACGCAAGTAATCATGAATATTGCTTGTGGATTGTGGTCACGAGTGGCTCGGGAATTTGGATTTGGGGGTCTAACATTACATTTCGGGACGTCGGGGTCATTAGATTGATGTTTTTGCCTGGGGCAGGAGGTACTGGGCGCGGGAGTTCTGTTTGAGGAATAGGGCGGTTGCATCGTTTGGCTTTTTTGTCTTTCGAGTTCGGTTCTTTCATGTTTGGTTTCCATTAAATTTATTCCTTCCTCGCGAAAAACGTAGATAAATGCAGATGATGTATGGTGGTAAGAACTAACCCCATTCATGGTAGTACTACTAGTCCACACCATGTCAATCTCCAGAACTTGGTCAGGTAAGGCAAACCTTCAATCAGACAGCATTGAAATACCAATCTGTACAGGTCGGAGAGATACAACTGGGTCGAAAAGCCGGAATTTTGCTTCGTCAAGCGTTTGCATTCCCCACTATTCACTTTGCCTGGGAGAATAACAGCTTTCCGCCACCATTCGTAACCCTTGTGCGCATGCTCTTCGCCCGCTCTTCCACTTCTTCAGGACCCGAGGCCGCAGTTTCAGAGCCATCCCAGCCTGAAAGTTCATGGAACAACAACGCCAAACTCGAGCTTTTCCATATAGGCATCCCGCGCTGATTGTTGTGGATGATCATGACTATGAGCATCGTAAATGTCATGAGAACTAAACCCATGGGAAGGATCATTGGTGGCCAGGTGATTTCAATGTACGTGACACTGCTCATCCCCACACCATCGAGGACGGTGCTACTGGCCGACGTTCGGAACGCCTCCGTCATGCTGTCCGCAACCTTATCCATGAGCTCTGCGATGTTGTTGATTTGACTAAACACCAGACCTAGTCCTGGCGTAACGTGTTGACGAATTTGCTGGTTGGACCCAGATGTAGAGCTGTCGTTGGTTGTTCCAGCCACTCCAGTAGTACTTATGGACGTCGTAAATAGGTCTACCAGGTATTTAGCGATGTCTTTGTAGTTGCAGTAATTGATTCTAAATTTTGTCTCTTCGGGCAATTCACCTGGACTGGTCGGCTTCAACCCAATAAATACTCTACCGGCATTGCCCTCGGTAGTACCATCTCTGGTTGTCACCAGTGCTGTGCGAGGCCCAACTAGCGGTGCTGCACTGAAGTTGGCGTAGTAAGGCGTTGTAAACGTTCTGGCGCAGAGCTCTAACGTACAGTGCATTGCCTGTGAAACTGAAGGGACTGTCCGCAGTGTGCCATCCGCTTTGACATAGTCGTAAGCCGTTGTGTTGGGGGGGAACTTCACAAATGTGAAGTTACTGAGGACAGCTCGTCGTGACTCAGTAAAGCTGGGTACTGTGCGAGGATTCCACGAATCATTCAGAATGGTCTGCTGTAGAGTAAGGGGTTCTGACAGAGGCCCCGCCTGTTATGCCGAACACCGCGTTGAAGGTGGCGTCTTGGGAAGGTACCGTATAGTTACAGTCAATCAACTTGAGTGACTCGTCTGGGTTGAGGACGCATGTTGGGACCACCGTATCTGTAAGATTTTCACAACTACTACAGACACCCAATGTGATTAGTGTTGGCCAATTGCATCGCTCGAAACTGCAAGGCAGCGATGGAGCTGGAGTGGCTTTCGAAATAATAGGTGTCAATATTGCTGCTTGTATCTCGGACTGAACACTCGCAGCGCCATAGCACTGCCCGAATCTAGCATTGAGGAACGAAGGATCGTAGACTCGAGTCTCCAGGATACCGGGGCTAACGCCTTTCACTGGTGTGAGAATGACAGGCTGCGAAAAGACTGACTGGATGAATGGGTCAACCAGCAAGGATAAAACCACCAAGATGGACGCAAACGAAGCGAGCATAGTCTTCCGGTTTCTAATTGATGCCAATTGAAATGCTCCCCAAGGACCACGAGAGGCGTCGTCAAATAGTTGTAGGTCACTCAGCTTCTGCTACCTGTTCTGGAAGTGAAGCCATTTCAATTGCGATATAACCTCGGTAAGGACCAGAAGACAAGCGGACTTTGCGAGAGTTCCCAGAAATGATACGACGACAGTGGGAGTGAGGGATCCTTTGCCCAGCCCCCATTGGTCAAGTCTTCGCCCCTGTTCGTAAGATAGGACGCCAATGATGGATGCCATGCAGGCAAGGCTGCGAGCGGAGGCAGCAATCTCCCATAGCCAGAGACGATGTACGAAAGAGGATCCAGGCCTTGCTCTTCGAGTGTCCGGGGGTACATCTGCATTGCTTTGTGCGGAAGGGGAAGGACGAATGTCATGCTCAGACAAATTGTCGTGCTGTTGTGCCGCCCGTATGAACGATTCTGAGTCCGTCTGACAACCCTGGTCACTTTCAATGTCGCGGCGTAGTCTCCCAATTTCGTCGTGCGATATTCTTCTTGTCTCGTTCTGGGTGGGTTGATTGTTCTCATTCGGCTCTGAGGTGGCGTGACTCGGGCCTGCTCCGTTAAGCGTCGCTGAACGCTGTAGCGTTGAAGAAGTCGGCAATGGCTTCCTGCTCATAGCATGAGTACCGTTTTTCGTTGGCGGTAGATGTTGAAGCTCGTATTGCTGCAACGGCGAGCAGGCATGTATGGTTTCCTCGTGGCTTAGCAACTGAGATTTAAAGTTGAGTGAAGCGGAATCTCGGGATTCATCGATAGGGACGTCCACGGACGTGGGGACGGGCAGGTAGACAGACATCGCGCCAAATACTCACGCATGCGTGCACCCAAGGTTGAGAGAATGAGAATCTCAGCCGACTAATTTTCGGGATTTTTAACGCTATTTATTCGACAGTGAATCTTGTTGCTTAAGCAGGCTGCAGAGCCTGCATCCATGCGATCCTTCAGAGACAGCTGAAATGTGTGAATGATGCGATAAGGCTCTGCTGTTCAGCTTAAGACCATTCATTGGTCAAACAGAATTTGTAATTAGAGATCTTGTGTTCCAATATGCAGGAATTGACCGCATTTAAGGTGTTTTTCTGTCATTAATGCGGTTAGTCCCACGCGTGCCGCCTGCTGCAGCCTGATTCTCACCTCCTCACCTCTCGTAGATCTTTTGGGCAGACCCGACCGATTCAAGAGATTAGGTCGACTTTGAGGCAGAAACCAGTAAATTTTGCATGAGGTTCGGCTGATCTAAGGGATAACTACTTTTGAACAATCACGAAAAGTGGATTGCCTGTATTGTTATCCCTATGCTTATTTTCCCTTAATTATCACTGACATAGTTTTCATTGTCGACGAACTCATTACTGCTATAGTTCTGTTACCGCTATTCGCCCGGATAGCCCAAGGCTTTCAAGACTCATCCAAAATATGTTATACTTCACAAGGAATCATCGTGAATTACCATAAGGCACGACTGAGAAAGCTGTCATGTCTCTCCGGTCGGGCCGAAGGTAGAAATCCTATTAAGCAATCATTTCAGTGGTGCAAACGATACGTGGAAGGTACTATTCCCAATTATGGCGAATCTCTACTCTTGAGCCGTAAGATTTGCTTTGTGATAAGGTTTGAGCCGAGTGTGAATGGGGTCGAAAGTCCTCTTGATGCTTGCAACATTCCATACCACATGTGGAAGTGACGGCAGTCAGCCAGCAATCCCGAGACCCCAGCCTTAACATGTTGCACCGGCGCTGCCGGGCGACTGGCACGACACAGGCGTAAGAAATGGATTCGATACCCTGTCACCATCCCTGCAGCCTGATCTGCCACAATGGCCGAAGCAACTTTCATTTTGCCTGATCAGCCATCGTAAATTCTGATTGCAAGTTTCTCAATTCTTGAGAGAGTGACAGTAAGAACGTAGAAGGGATGGAAGCAAGACGCTGGAGTATTGGAATTCGTGACGCCACCCGGTGTTTGAGAAGCTGGAGTTAGCAACCCATTAGAGAGCAGCTAAACCATCCATGTCAATGTCATGAGCGGGCTGAGCTTCACACTTTTCCCGCTCGTTGATATTCAACCGAAACGGCGGGATTCAGGCACTGTCAGGGAGTTTCGCTCCACTTCGCAGGTCAATTACGCGGAGCATGCAGTGCAGTAGATCCAGCTGATCACATAGTTCTTTCCCCCGAAACGTGGGTATTCCCTTAGATAACCTGAAGTATCCCGCTGGATCGCAAAGCTCGAGGGAGAACATGACGAAAAGCTGCCCAAATAAGCCTCAATCGCCCAGACCGAGGACTTTGTTCTAGGATTTTATCAGGTAGTCTGAAGTCGAAAACACTCGTGTTCTGAACAGCGGTAAGACAATTCGTAAGTTTTTGAAATTCTACTCTCAAGTTTTTTTCAACAGCATGAACCTTGCGAATGTGCGAGGAGGCGTGGTGATCAGGACGTCTCGGAGCAGACGTCGACGGGTTCATACGCCAAATCGGACGCATCGATTTTGAAGGCCGGGCCGGAAAGCGGACGGCGGGGGAATTAGCATAATTGTCGCATAAGTGCATCAAGGTGTTATGCACGTAACATGCAACTCACCAGTACCCATGCACAGCACAAGCGTGCCGGAGCTCTCTGATTGGCCTGGTCGAACGCGCTAGAGCCAGCTGCGAACAAGGCTGCGAAAGGCTGAAAACAATTCTTTCGACGCCCAATCCACGCGATCGGGTGACCGTTGACAGCATTTTTCCCCATCATTTTTGGTCCAATTTCATTTAGACGTCACTCAATCCCAGCGAAATGACATAGCCGTTGCCAAAACGCACCGAAAAGCGCAGCAGACTCGATCGCGATACCCAAAATGGTGGTCTGCAAGTTCTACGAGCAGGGAAACTGCAGGTATGGAAGTACGTCGCGCATCCCCGGTCGCATCGATCGGCCAGCCAAAACAAACCCAACCATGGGCCAAACACGCGCACAATCAGCACGCTGACGTTGGAGAACCCAGATAATTGCCGGTTCGAACATCCCCGAGGCCAGTCGAACAACCGATTCGCCGCTTTTGGCGGGAACTCCGGAGGAGGGTTCAATCGCGGCGGAAACGACAGTTCGTGCATCATTCTTACCCAAAGGCGACACTACGTACTCACAGTCGCGCAGCCCTACCGTACATGCTATCGAAGGAAACGATCGAGAAGGACCTGACCTCTGAACAACCACAATGGATCCTGTCAGCGTACGGACCGGGAAGGGACGCCCCGGAGCAGCTGTTCGGCGGACCGATGCGTGAGCAGAGCTTTGAGGAGATGAGGCTTCACCATGTCATGGCGACGGCGTCGGGCAACCCACAACAAGCGGTAGGAATCATGAATCGTATCTCGCCGGCGGGCGGCTGACAATACGCAGCTCAATCAAGCGCAAGAGCTGTACCAGCAAGCACAGCAACAGATGAAGACGGCGGTCGGAAATCTGGACGGTGCGATCCAATTCCTCATCTCCGCCGAGCAGAAGCATCCGAATCGAGTCGATATCTGCAAACAAGGGACGTTACCAGGCGGAACGACGGGAGAGTTTGCGGTTGGCAAGAGGGCAACTGGTTCGCTCGGCCAGGCGAACCCCTTCGGGTCTGGGGCATCTTCCGGAGCGTCCGCGAATCCGTTCTCTTCTGGTGGTCAACAATCATCAGCCTTCGGCAGCGGAGCTTCGACGACAGGTAGTGCCTTTGGTCAAGCATCCGCTCTTGGGCAGAAGCCCAACCCGTTTGGTAGTGGAGCCGCCGCACCTGCCTTTGGCCAGCCTTCGCAACCGACATCAGCGTTCGGCCAAGCATCGTCAACACCGGCATTCGGTCAACCCTCTCAGCCAACGTCAGCCTTTGGCAGCGGCGCGCAGAGCTCAACCCCAGCATTTGGCCAACCGTCGCAGCCTTCACCGGCTTTTGGACAGCCTAGTGCTCTTGGAGGAGGGACGTCAGCATTTGGTCAAGCATCAGCACTTGGCCAAAAGCCAAATCCGTTTGGAAGCGGTGGTGCCTTTGGACAGCCTGCCCAGTCTAGTGGAACAACTACCAGCGCGTTCGGTCAACCTTCACAGCCTGCCGCATCTGGTAGCGCATTCGGCCAGCCTTCACAGCCTGGGGCTTCCGGCAGCGCATTCGGCCAACCTTCACAGCCTGGGGCTTCTGGTAGCGCGTTCGGACAACCCTCCGCGCTTGGAGGTGGTGGAAGCGCCTTTGGCCAGGCAAGCGCACTGGGGCAGAAAGCGAATCCTTTTGGGGGCGGCGGTGCCTTTGGTAGTGCCAGTGGGAGTACTACCAATGCCAGTCCGTTTGGACAGGCGGCGGCGAACACCAACAACGCGAGCAGCCCTTTCGGACAACCCGCGCAGAACACGACTCAAAATGCCAGTCCTTTTGGGGATCCATCCCAGCCCACGCAGAGCGCGTTCGGTCAGCCATCTCAGCCCGGAGCGTCAGCCAGTCCCTTTGGTCAACCGTCTACCGCTCAACCGGCGGCTGGCAACCCGTTTGGACAACCATCGCAGACCCCGGCGGCCTCCAACCCATTTGGCGCGAAACAAGATGCGCCAGCAAGTGCCGGCATGGACGCACAGCCGACACAACCAACAAGTGCCTTTGGTCAGCCTTCTCAACCACAAGCAGCCGCCAATCCCTTCGGACAAGCCAAGCCTGCCTTTGGTCAGCCAACAGGACTTGGAGGAGCAGCGCAGGCAAACCCATTCGGTACACAACCTGCAGCCCCGGCCGCCCAGCCACAAGCAGCACCTGGAAGCGGGCCGTACCCGCCGGGTAGCTCTAAGCAGCATCCTCCCGTGTCAAGTTACAGCTCAAAGGGAATGGACGGGAGACTATCAATGTTCAAGGGCAACCCTGTCGTGTACCAGAATAATCTTCCCGGGGTGCGCGCGTTAGACGGAGGGTGGAAGCGAGTCTGGTTCCCCGACGGGCCGCCGAATTACAACAAGGACACGGAGCTTCCTGATGAGGCATACGATGAAAAGTCGAAGTTGCAGTGGCAGGCTTTCACTCAGAAGGGCCAGTTCGAAGGGGGACTCATGCCCGAGTTGCCACCAAAGAGGGAGTTTTGCCTTTGGGATATTTAGCTTGGCCTGGAGGATGCCAAGATCGGCGGAAAAGGAACGCGTGCCGCCTTGCACTTTCCATGCAAAGGAACCAGCATTGCAGGGCGTTATATCAATACCATAGGATAATCATAAAAAGTTAGCGGATAGAGAGGTATTTGACCGGGCGTGTCCTGGGGCCCGGACCCCGCCGACACAATCACGGCTCTGCACAGCATCACCACACATCATAGCGATATGAAAGTTGGGGTCATTGTTTTATTTGGGTGGTATCTAGACCTCCAAACTCGGCCCGCCGCAGCCGTCTGGCGCGAGAGCCTTTCGGCATCCTCACGCACAGCGGCGCAGCATTCCCAAGCCAAAGCCCATACTGTTCGTCCCTCTTACAACAAGTCCCTTCTCGGTCCCGGTCCGCGGCGTGTTCCTTTTTTAGGAGGAAAACTTAAGCGGCGATGGTGACCTCGACCTCGACACCGGCCTCGATGTTGACGATGATCTGCTTGACGATCTCGGTAGGGGCGTTGAGGCTAAAATTCTGGTCAGCAAAACGATTCTTCACGTTGAAAATGCAGCGCGCGCGCGCGCAAGGGGAAAAACGTACTCAATGAGGCGCTTGTGGATGCGCATCTCGAAGCAGTCCCAGGTCTTGGAACCCTCACCGCAAGGGGTCTTGCGGGTGGTGATCTTGAGGGTCTTGGTGGGCAGCCGGACGGGGCCGGAGACGCGGAGGTCCTTGGACTTGGCGCGCTCGATGAGCTCGGCAGAGACCTTCTCGAGGGACTGGACCTTGCGGGAGGAGAGGGTGATGCGGATCTTGTGCGTCTTGGGCGCCTCGCCGAAGTCCTTGTCCTTGTTGTAAGACATTTTTGCGGGATTGAACGGTTGGTTCGGGGGTTGATTGATGGAAGAGAATTGGGCGAGAATTGGTCCTTCACGACTCGAACGTTGGTTGCGGCAAAGTGATGAAGGCTGGTTGGGCTCGAAAAGAAGCTTGGAGGAGAGGCTGCGAAAATTGCGATCGCGAACTTTTTCGTGGGGGAAAGTTGTAGGGCTTTACCGAAAAGGCGCTAGGCCTGTTTAGGAGTAGTGCAAGGTGGGATATGTACGTACTGCGTGAACCCACTTCCGCATCAAGCTCCAGCCGGGAAGCTGGCACCGTGGGGTCTTGCATCGACCATGAATCATCCGGCGAACGACATGACAGCTCAGCTAAGCCGCATGCAATAAGATACACGACGACCGCTCTCGCGCAGAGCACCTCCCTCATCCTCCCTCCCTCCCTACAATCAACAATCTCCGCCAACAGCGAGGAACGAACACCAAAATGGCGACTCTCCCACCCTTCGCCCCGTTCCCCTCATCCACATGGCGCTCTCATCTCACCCCGCAGGACTGGAATGCCCTCATCGACGCCTGGGCGACGCTCTCCCAGGCATACCTCGCCCAGACCGACGCCCAACTTTCAAAAGCAGTCTCGAAAGATGACTCCCTCCCAGCCTTTCTCTCGACGTTCATCACAGAGGTCGCAGAGGCCAGTCCGGCTGCGACAATAGGCTCATCACCGCCAGCAAAGGTGCTTCTCAGAACGGCGTTCACCCTCACAGCCCGCCTTCTTACTCTCTCATCACCCCCGCCGATCCCGCTCACGACACCCACCTTCCTCGCCAGCTTCAGCAAGCTCTTCCGGAAAAATGCGCCATCTGTCCTCACGAAGGCGTGGAAGGCACACGCCGCGGCTTTTGAGACGTCGCTTGCGGGTTTGAAGAAGTCGCTCACGCAGTCCCTGGAAGCAGGGATGAAAGCCGACCTCAAGTCGCTCGAGAGCAGGCTGGCCGGGCTGAACCATCTGCTGCATGCATCCCCCGATGCGGCGGCATTCTTCCTCGCCGGGTCAGATTTTTCAGACGGGCTGGTGTCTGCATTCAAAATCACGAATCCGCCCCTAAGAAAAGTCCTCATCACAACGATGTACCTATGTCTCATCGGGCTCACAGAGGGCGAGACGCCGCGGTCCGGCATGCTCGCCGACGTCCTCTTCTCCCTAAAGTCCGCGGCGGAGACACATAAGGCCGGACCGCTCAACGTCAACGACTCCCTTGTCGCGGAGCTAGTCACAGTGACACCGGTGCTGAAGCAGCTGCTCAAGCGAGCGGAGGAAAAGGGCGCGGCGTCGATGGCGCTGAAGACGAGAATCTCAGCTCTGGAAGGGTTCAAGAAGCCTGGAGGCGGTTTCATGAGGCCGAAGAGGCTCGTGAAGAGGAAGGTCGACAAGGGCAAGGGAGTCGTTGACGCGGGGGATATGCAGGCCGAGTTGCATATTCACAGGCAAAGCCAGATCGCGCTCATCCAGGACCTATTCCCCGATCTGGGGTCCGCGTTTGTGTCGAAGTTGTTTGATGAGTTTGGTGATGACACGGAGGTTGTCACGTCGCATCTGTTGGAGGATGATCTGCCGCCACATCTCAGAGACTTGAACCGTGGCGAGCAACTGTATGTGCCATTTTCCTCACTCTACGGACCTACTAACACAAGACAGATCACCCAAGATCGAGCGGCGCTTCAGCCACGACATCGCACCCAGACCCACACCACCACAACTCCCCCAACGCCACAACGTCTTCGACGACGACGAACTAGACAGACTAGACCTCGACGTCTCCAAGCTCCACTTCGGCAAGCGAATCCCCGAAAAGACAGCCGACGACGTGCTCAAAGACCGCTCCACCGCGCCCAACAAGGCCGCCATCCTGTCGGCCCTCGCGGCCTTCGACTCGGACGACGACGAGCGCGACGACACCTACGACGCAGACGACGTCGGCGGCACCGTCGATGCCGGCGCCAACGAGGAGGCTGACGGGCAGAACGATGCCAGCGAGGAGACGCTGTTCAAGGCGTTCCAGGGCGATCCGACTGTGTTCGACCGCCAGGCTGCGACGCGGAGGGGACAGCCGAGGGCGAGGTTGCGAGAGGAGACGGGCATGACGGATGAGGCTATTGAGGGGTGGGCGGTTATGCTGGCGAGGAACCCGGCGCAGAAGAGGAGGTTGGAGGCGAAGTACAGCGGCGCCGCGGCGTTTACGGGCGCCCAGACGGAGTTGCGGTCGACGGCGTGGAGGGCTAGTCCTGCGGGATCCGGCGCCGAGGAGTCGGGGCAGGATGGAGCCGGCGGCTCGTCAAGAGGTGGAAGAGGTGGGCGCGGTCGCGGTGGTGGTCGGGGTCGTGGCAGAGGCGGCGGACGTGGAGGGAATGTGGCGGGTCCGACGGGAGACAAGGACACGGAGGCGGCGCGGAGGATGAAGGAGGCCAGCAAGGGCTCTCGAGCGAATCACAACCGCCGTGACCAGCGCGCGAGGAAGATGGGACGAGGGGGGCTGCCCGGATAAGGGGCTATTGGCAACAGAACTACAGCTAATGTACAGAACTACGGCTAATGTAATCTTTGCCTCTTGGCACCCGGGACCGAACCGCGCGGCATCATTGCAGCTGACCGTTTACCGGTGGCCGTTGACGTGAAGACCTCGTCGTCATACAGGTCCTCCGCGCTGAGCGTTAGGGCGTACGGGCTTTTGACGTCTACAATGCTGGGCGTCCCCGGTTGCGGGGTGAAGCCGAAGGTGTGGACTGCGGCGGGAGATATGCTGCTGGAGAACGATGACCCAACTTCCTCGACCCCAGTGTGCCGGGACCAGAGAACGTGGTCCTGTGGCGTCGCAAGCTCTGACGTACCGCCGAGCGAGGGTAGTTCGCCGTGGTCGCTCTCGAGTCGGCCGATCATGGAGCGGAGGGATTCGCGCGAGCTGCGTCTGCTGTCGAGATAGGTGCGTAGGTCGTAGCACTGTCGGCAACTAGGGTAGACAGGGTAGCAGTCTGACTCGTCTCGGTACTGCGGCAGTTGCGGCCGCCCTTGCTGGTCGCACCGTTCTTGGATATCGTCGAAGAGGTCGCCGACAGGGGTGAAGTAGGTCACGCGGGGGCCGGCCCCGAAGTACTTGTTCCGTCCCCAGAGTTGGCCCACAAGGGCATTGGTGTCTGCGTCGACTACTGCGGCACCGCTGTCGCCTTCAACGCCGATGCCACCGCGAATCCATGCTTCCTCGTCATCGTCCGGGTCTTCGATGAACCATTCGCGTGTAGCCTTCCCTGTACCGTTGTCCTCTCCCCTGACGTAGGCGGGTACCTCACATACCTGTCCGCGCTGTTGGCCAGATGTTCGGCCCGTGGAAACAACCGCCCCGCCTGGGACGACTGCCGATGTGGTCTTGATGGGTATCTCTTTGAGGAGGGGCATAGTCTCTGAGGGGAACCGGCGAAGAATATTGGCTTGCTTAGTCTTTGCGGCGATCAGGATCCAGTCCGTCACGATCAGAGGCTGTTCTTTCCCGCAGTCTTCCCAAAAAGGGTCATGTGAGATGCGGGTCGTCTTGAGGTCGATGCCTGATGTTGCCGTCAGTTTACCGATGGTGAAGTCTTTGGACTCGTCCATGGTATCGTGGCGTTCCTCGATGCAGCGGGATCGGTCGCTTGGTGAAGGATGTTGTACGCTGACTTCGCTTAGGTGTTGGTACGCGTCGACGAAGGGATGGAAATTGGCCAGCCAGTAGTTTCCTCCGCCGATGACTAGACACGGCCCCAGAGTTGAGGTACTCTCCTCGAAGTCGTCGGTCCCTGCGATGCCGATGCTGTCGCCCATACATGGATCCTTGAAGTAATATGGGTTCCGGGCCATGCAGATGTCGTCTGGCATGTCCTTGCTCAACCCTCGGGCCCAGACTAGACGTTCCACGGCGCCGATGGAGAATTCGAAAGATACTGTTGGACGGTAGATCTCAGGCAGAAGATCTTTCACGTGGGTTGCGATGATGATTCGTCGTGCTCGTGATGGTTGCTTCTTAGTCATTATGCAGACGCGACGGGAGCCGGGAGTCTTGCCACGGGTAACGCTGACGACGTGGTTCGGGCCGCACCACTTTGAGAGGAACTCGACCAGAAAGGGTAGAACGCCATGCTCCCAAACCATCGGAAAGCTGGCGATCTCGATCAGGCGCGAGATTACCGCTCGTGACGAGTCACTGGGACTATCGGCTGCGCGAGGTGCTTGGCCTACGAAGGTCAGACGAGCGTCTTGGGTGTCGGCGTTACGTACCGTTCTGCCTTTTATGCTTCCTTTCCACAGCTGCTCGCAGTTGTTCTCGACATTTCTTCTTGGCGATCGTGACGGACAGGCTTTGCCTAGTCGCCTTGTCCTCCATGGCATCCTTTGGATTTGGAGCTGTGTTGGTGGATGGTTGTTCGGCGGACTTTTCGAGAGTCATGACAGGTACCATCGGCTTCGGGACCGACTCGACAGCTTTCCCGTTGCCTTCATTGGCGTCAGGATGTGCACATCTGATGTGGCACTCCAAGATTCTCTTGCTCTGGAAGGAGCTTTCCGTACATCCTGGTGCGGGGCAGACGAGAAGGTGCTCTAGCTTGACGTGCCAGGTCAGACCTTCCTTGGAGGAGAACGCCGGCTGGGCGCAGCCTCCCCAGTTGCAAATGTGTGTGTGGACCGCTTTGAAGTGGCTCTTTAGCTCCTGCTCCCGGTCGAAAGCCTCATCGCAGTGCGGGCCGAGGCAGACAAATCGGCTTTCGGCACGCTCTACTGTCCGCTCAGCAGGCGATGGAACGCGGGAATGCGAAGCTGATGTTGGAGCCGGCCACTCATATGGAAGTTCAGTCTGCGACGGAGACAGCCCGGAGCCTGCCGATGATGGCTGGGAGGTGGATGAGGACGAGTAGGTGACGCTGCTCACGGTGCTCAACGCTGGGGGAGGTGTCTGGGCAGAAGCAGGCTGGAACATGTCAAGCCCTGACTGGCTGTCTGCAGGCAAACTTTTGACAAAGCTTTGGTCGAGATGTCCGAGTCCCTGGCTCTGGGACCAGGCATTGTCCCCGTAGATGGCCGGTCCGCCGTACAGCTGCGTATTGACGAACGGTTCGTCCGTAGGCGGCCAATAAGGCGGCAGCGAGGCGGGTATTGGCACCGCAGCAAAGGGCGGGCCTTGATGGATGTGTTTACGGATCTTGCATGGCCGCTCACCGAGAGGAGCTTGGCGCCTGGATTGGGACATGGTGAGATTTAGGAGAGGTCAGCCGGCGTGTAAGCCAGGCTGGATGCTGTGATGAATGGTTCTCAATCCCGCTGGCGAATCGATTGACAGGCAGAATATGGTTAATTGAAGGAGAGAGCCCGAGAGTTGAGGTGTTGCCGGGACGGCGAGGAGTCGAGAACGGCGGGGGAGGACGACGGGAGGAGCTGGGCGGCGGCGGGGAGGGTGGGAAGGTGGTGGTGCGGCACAGCTAGTCTGGTTGCCTGATGAGGGATATACAGTGCCTTGACTCTAATCCCTGCACAGTGAAGCGTGCTGCGAGATGATGAGCACACACAGTATGAACAATCACTCCCACTCATTCAATACATATCTTACAATCCCGGCGACCTCATCCAGGGTCAGCATCCCACGAACCATGCGAACCATGACTACTGTGGCCCGCTTCAGATCTATTGACGTTAGATTCCAGTTTTTGTTTATTGCTGAGTTATTGGTTCCACTGGCGAGCATCCTACCGGGTTGCTTTCACGAATCTCTCCGATTTCGACTGGCGATAGGCAATTCGCAACGGAGGAGCTGAGCGATTGGGAGATTCAGAAAACCACGTTCATTCAACTAATATATGTACATGCTGCCCTTCCTCTCACCCAGATAAATCCATCGTAAAGATCATCTTGTCGCAAATTGTCTACCCAGTCAGTTTGAAAACATGGCGACACTGTTATCGTGGCAATCACGACTTGTGCCACCTAAATCATCCAGGCGGCAAACGAGACAACTCCGACAGTGACAACTGCCAAGCGTCCCATAGATCCAGACAGGCTGGTGGCCCCAGAAGTCGAGCTCGAGCCGCTGCCGCCGGAGGACGAAGACCCGGACCCGGACCCGGACGAAGCCTTCAGAGTCGCCTGCCCAAAGTCGGCCGAGAGCCGCTCGCACCACAGCCCGACAGTGGAGAAATCAGCCGGCGTCTTCCCAGCATCGAGCTTAATGATGAGCGTGTTGGTGGACGCTGCCTTGGTGACCTGCTCGTTGGAGATGCGGAAGCCGTTCTTGATGACATCGTCGGTGGCACCCCACCAGTAGAGTGCAGGCGCCGAGGCATCCTTGAGGGTGTAGTCGCTGATCATGAGAGTTGAAGCGTCGACAACGGTGACTGTGCCGCCGAGGCCGCCGTCGAGAGAGGAGAGCTTGCCGGACCACCCAATCTTCTGGGTCATGGTGTCGTTGCCCTGGCCGGAGACGAGGGCAGTGAAGACGGCGAGGCCGGTGAGGAAGACTGAGGTGCTTTGGCTGTACATTGTTCTGAGTTGTATGTGGTTGAAACTAAATGTGAACAAAAGCGTAGAGTTGTAAGAATTGATTATTGTGAGTGTGGTTTGAGAGTAATGCGATGTTACAATCATCTATGGAGACGGACATGTATGGAGGTTATATACCGAAAAGACTTGGAATTCTTTGGAATCAGTGCCATCTCACCTGTGGGAGAACCCTCAAATCCAAGCATCCATGAACTTTGATGTGTAATCCAGCTAGATCCTTTGCAACTTTAACACTTGCCTAAATAGGAAATTCTGATGATACTGTGTGATGCGCTAGCAGCAGGTACCCGAGCTTAAGCTTAAAGTGTGCGGTGGCTTGCGTCCTTCAAGTCCAAACAACGCACGTCCATCTTTGCCTTGCGCGTGACATACATGTTGAAAAGCGACAGAGATCAGGTTCTCTGGGCTATGTATCCGAGAAACTCATGAATAAGGCGCGACAGGGTCACTTTGAGATGGACTTGGTAGTAGAGTCTGGTGCTCAATGTTGGTAGTTCCACCTCATGCGTTCTGATGTACATCACCAAAGCTATTGGTTGATAGAAGAGCCCGCTCAATAGAGTCATGCCTGGAGTAAGACTCCGAAGTTATTGGCCTTTAAGGTCGCAAAGCAGTGCCTTTCCTATGTCCCTGAAGGTTCTCCAACTCGGGCCCCTGGGCAAGACAGATTCAATGTCATGATTATGGTATCAGACGCTGAGGCTGTATTATCTAAACTTCCAAATCGTGATTAGGGGAAGTACAACGTAGCAAAGAAATGCAGTGCACTAATTAGCAGCAAGCCACATCATGTTGCGTCCAGTTTTCTGTGCCTGCGGGCGCTGCTCGAGACCCAACCGCGCCTCTCACATACTAACTGCATTCGAAAAGTTTGATCCATCATCATGCAAAACAACACTCTTCGGCAGTTCTGATCCCTCATCATAAGCCACACTTCAAAGCCATCATTCAGCTGCCGTCTGTTCATGTAAGTTCCAAGAACCTACAGCTGAGGACTCAACATGCTACAAAAACATAAGAATGACCACGTTCTGGGGATATTGGAATATCATCTTAAGCCATCAAATCACTTTCAACCAATCAATCATACCTCCATCCTGACATTCGGTCAACTGATTCTTTCCGGTAGCACCATTATTTGCTCAACATGGAAAAACCTGTTATCCAAGATCAATATTTGGCAGCGCGGGCTTATTTTCTCTGCGTCATTGGCACGCTTTTTCTTGAGAGCATCGTTCGACTTCCTGCGCGGCTCCGCAGCTTGGCACATCGTGGTAAGCCTTTCTATTTGTATGAAACACTTGTTACACATACTGACAATCATGTCCAGGCCGTCCATTCATCAAAGCATCGTCGGGTCACACAAGCATAGCTATAGCTCTGCATAAGCTATTGACTCTCCCATCGCCTATTCCCACCCTTACGAATCACCATCTCTCCAATTTCCTAAGATTTGCCGTTCTCCTCGGCCTGAACATCTTATTCGGAGTAAACGATAACGAGTTCACTACCGACTTCAAGCTTTACGGGTGGCTAACAATCGCCAACGGCGGCCTCGCCCTCCTGCTAGCAGCACGCACGAACCTCTTCTCCATCATCGCTCAAATCCCATCTCCGGTTCTTCTCGTCTACCACCGCTGGATCGGCATAGCAACCATGATCCACGCAACCATCCACTTTGCCCTGAACACCCAGCACTACATCGCCACCGACCAACTTGCTGACTCGTTCTCCAACCTGCGCATTCAAGTCGGCGCTATGGCATGGGCGTCCCTCGTCCTCATCTCCCTCACCTCGGTCCCCATTATACGCCGCCGATTCTTCGAGGTCTTTTACTACCCCCACGCCCTCTTCTTCCTCTTCGTTGTCGGCGCCCTCATTCACGCCACCAAAGGTCCTGAGTTTCTCCTACCCGGGCTTTTGCTCTGGGGTTGCGACCGCTTCCTGCGATTCTACTACAACTTCCGCTCGATCAACACGACTTCCGTTCAGCATCACCACGGAGACGTCGTCAAGATCAAGTTCGAAGGGATGAAACCGCGGCATCCAGGGCAAATCACGTGGGTCCAGATCCCGAGCGTGTCGTTTGTTAACTGGCACCCCTTCACCATCGCGTCTGCGCCCGGCGATGATGGTGCGACTCTGGCGATCAGAGGGTTGGGCGGGTACACGAGGAAAGTCCAGCGTATCGTTCCGGGTGATGGAGAAACGAGCAGCGAGGACGTAACCACGCGTCAAAGAATGGGAACGAAAACTGTAAAGCTGAGAATGCGTCTGGATGGGCCGTATGGCATCGGCCGGGTCTGCTGGGGCGAGCAGCCGTTGACAGTCCTCGTTGCCGGCGGCATTGGAATCACTCCCGGCATCAGCATTGCGACGCATCTCATCAAACGAGCAGCATCCGCCGATGCCTGTACTCTGCGGGGAAAGTCGTGGCGTATCCACATGCTGTGGGCCGTCAAAGACGTCGAGAGCATCGAGTGGTTTGGGAACGAGTTGAGAAGTCTTGCCGCGTTGGCTGCCGATCCTGGTGTACCCGCGACTCTGAATATTTCGATTTACGTCACGGGCAGAGGAGCTGTACGGGCGGATGATGGGGAGGACGGACACGCAATTGCTGGCCGACCCAATCAACATGACATTCCAGGAGAGTTGAGGCAAGGCCGTCCGGATGTGTTGGAATGGTTAGAAGGCGTGAGGAGAATGCATCCTTGTCTGGACGCAGCCGTCAATGTTTGTGGTCCCAACCAGCTTATTCGAGACGTCAGGATAGCAGCGTCCAAGGTCAGTTCTACCAAGAGCATATTCTACGTTTAGGAGGAAGTTTTTGAGTTTTAGTCGCTGTCAACGGCATGGGTTGTTAAGAGACGACCGGGTCGCGCGTACATAGCCTGGAATTGGAGGAACGGTGTGGCATTGATCTCTGAAGCAAAATATCGACGGAAATCTTTATGAGCATCAATTGAGCTTTTGGTCAAGGCTATGTCTATCCAAAAAGTCTTTGCTGAATGCCCATCGCTTAGTTGGGGCAGCTGATGGTGTTGCCGCTAATGGTGCAAGTTTGGCCAAGCTTCTGATGGCAGCTTCCGGATGTGCACTGTCTGATGTCGTTGCCCTCGGCACAAGCTCCAAGCTGAATGCAGGTTGCGGCCTACGGAAAGCGTTAGTTACTGATTGATATCTGCACTTGGACTTGCCACTAACAGATGCGGGAACTGCAAGGGCAGCGGCAAAAGTGAAGACAATCTTGAGGAACTGCATCTTGATGAGTTTGGTTGCACTGGTGAACGGATGTTCGTAGAGAGTGGATTATTGATAAGGTATGTCAGAAAAATGGTTCCGAAAGATGAAGGTCTATAGATAAGTCGGTGCGTGGATGCTCTCTTTATACCTCACTCTCAGAAAACTCAAGGATGGCAACATTGGGATTCAGAGGCATAGATACTACCAAGCCCATTGCATTTTGTCAGGATACCTATGTCTTAGTGTCACGCAAATCTCCCCGCGAAGCTCAAGTCTTCGCCATCTGTCAATAAGCCTAGCGGCCAGTTTCAAACTCTAAACGGCAGCATCAGCTACTGCTTTCCCGGAATGACCGAGATCAAGGTTGTGTAAAGGATGCCTTTGAATGGGGTCTGCCCGGGCAATCGAGCAAGTTCGCAAAGCCACGGAAGTCACGGACAAAACTATTACCCGAGGGCCCCTATTTTGATGTGATCTGTCTGTCAAATAGCTAAGCCACTCAGATTTTCAATGCCAGAAGCTCAAGAACTCTTTCAACTTACTCGGATGTTCGGTCTCGGTTACCCATGCCAGGGTCCAGGGAGTTCATCTGAAGCCTACATTAGATTGAAATAGACTTTGTGTCACCAGGCGATAGTTGCCTTCAAGAAGAGAAGAGGGTGATGTTGAAATAAGACACCGGCGGGGTCCCCGACGACCGCGTTGTCCGCGCGGTTTCCGGAAATTTGGGTCGGCTCGAGCATCCGTGGAGGCCGTGGGAGCTCTGGATCCCGTGGAGGGATCTCCCATGAATCGCGGATCTGCATATCCGGTGTCGTCTATTCTGAGAATTATATGAACAATTTGGAGGTTTGACGTCTCAGTTCGTCTCAATTGAATCAGGTTATCCTTGGTTGGGTGTCCGGGCTAGACTGAACTGGTGCCTACAAGGGCCTAGGGCTGAAACCATTGCCCTTCCTGCGTGCTTTTGGCAAGCCTGATGCCTTCTAAAGCTGCAAGCTTCTACGAACAGCAGTTTCATGAGTCATTTTGGCCTTGTGTGATACTGAGAAGTAAGCAAAAACAATTAGAGCCAGACTGCGAGAATTGCAGCGTAGGACATAACTGAGAGTCACAAGCACAACGCAAGTGCCAGAACGATCAAAAGAGGAAGAACTGCAGCACAAGAAAGTAAAATAAGAATATCAAATTATGACTAAATGAAAATTTGGATCCACAAACTCGATAAATGGAGATACTAGCAGGCGTTGCGGTGAAAAGTGGCAGAGACTGATGAGAATAGTACCCTGTGTATGAAGTTCATCAACATGGATTTGTTGATTCCTAGAAAAAAGCTAAGACATCTCTATCCGAGCCAGAGAGTGACAACGCAGACTCCGTTGCTGCCTGTTAAAAGATGACCACGTATTTCATCGAGCAAGGGGACAACCGACAGGCAATTAACCACCTTCAGCGACAAGGTTCACGGTGAAAGCATAGCATCCAAACTGTTCAATGTTGTGTAATTTTACATCCATTCGTGATATCGACTTTTGAAATTGAGAGGCATTTGTCAAAGCTGCACTACTTCACACGCTGGCTGTCTGCAAAGCTAAGTACGCGAATGAGACATTGTCGCGTTAATTGGCCGCGTATCACAGGAGGAGCGGGGGAAGGTACACCACATCACACACGCATGCAGTCAGCACATCACGCGGGGCGATGGTTGCTCGAGAAGGATTTGCCGAATAGGCATCAAAGCTTCGATGCCCCCCACAAAAGCAAGTCGATGTTGAAAATTTCCCTCATCGGACTCCAGTCAACAGCGTACAATAGAGACACCTACGCTACAGCGCTTTTCCTCAGGAAAGCTCGCCATCTGGAGCCGGCCAGACTCTGTGACTACCATGGAGCCAACTGAAGTCGTTGACAGCCTTCGCGGCTTGGTGGCCGTCGCCGACAATGCATTCCGAAGCACATACGATTTTGCGAAGGACAAGATTGACCCGTTCATGGACATCAAGAGGCGAGACGAGATCCGCCGCGTTGCAACCGAGATCCAAGATCTGGCTGGATTACTGCATCGACTCACTTTGGTGGCTTCCACCTTTGACGAAGATCACGGTCAGGTCCTTGATGATGTTTATGGCCTCCGCTCGCCGAAGCTACCGCAACAGCTATTCTCTTGCCGACAGACACTGATGAAACTCGAGGCAAGCTTGAGCCGTAGGAAGCTTACCTACGATGTCATAAAACGGGAGGAAGATCTCAAACCACGAGCAAAGCTGAGATGGCCCTTCACGACAGCGTGGACCGTTGACCTGATACAAGAAATTGTTCAACACAAAGAGGCTGTTACTAGAGCTCTCCCCTCCAACTCCATGAACGAACTGCTGCAAAGCTTTTCTAAAGGGAAAGATCGACATTCTCCAAATCGCAGAGAAGTCATCAGAAGATACGTGATGGGCCGCTGCAGGTACTCAAAGGAGAACTCCACCGTGACGTCGTTCTTCGCAAGGGTTGACCATCTTGAAGTCCTTACGCGGACTGTCAGCAAACGAACCAACTGGACAGAGTATGAGATGCTGGAACATGAAACCATCCGACGCTGGATAGACCACGGTAATTACAACGACAAAAGCTCCCACCTTTGGATCACAGGCGGCCCTGGAGCCGGTAAGACGACCTTTGCCGCCACGCTCATCGAAACCGCGATGCATATACACTATTCTGATCAAGCCACCGCGGTAATCTTTGCCTTCTGTCGATTCTCAGACCCACGATCCTACGAATGCTTTCATTTCCTCAGCACTCTTCTTGCCCAGATTGCCGTCCAGCACCCATCGGCAATGACTATACTCGGGAAATACTACTCCGAGTTGCGAACTCGAAGACTAGTCGAAATCCCGACTATAGAAAGAATGAAGGCAGTATTCTTCGCTATGACGAAAGTATTTCGGCAGATTCTGTGTGTCGTTGATGGAGTGGATGAGTGCCCTGACGAGGGCGATGCCGTCACGCAATTGATGGCTTCATTAGCTTCAGGATCTGGCAACTTCAGATTAGCCATGGTCTCGCGTTATCGGCAAAGAATAGAGACCACTCTCAAAGGCAGCTTTGGCAAATCGCTTTGTTGCAAGGAATTTGAGCCCGACAGAAAACAGTTGGAAATGTTCGCCGCCACAGAGATTGAGAGGATGGCCATGGGGGCGAGTTCAGTCTTCCACAACTTGCGACTGAAAGACAATGTCATTCAGAGCTTCGGTCCTGTTAACAACCCAAGGTAGGTGATGTAACCTTCAACTGTCAAAGGATGTGAACTGACCAAGCATAAGCTTCCAATTTGCATCTTGCTCGATCAGGTATATCGCGCGATACGCCACGACGGAAGGTTTCCACGAGATGTCGAAGACACTTCCGCAAAATCTGGAAGCAATATATAAGCTGACCCTCCAGCGCTGCAACGAACAGCGGGATTCGACCCAAGCTCTGATTCAATCTGCTCTTCAATTGACTGCATTCTCGGACCCTCCGCTCACGAGCCATGAGCTTTGCCAGGCGCTATCGGTGGCAGGCATACCCGGGCTGGATGCCGATGAGTTGGAATACCCTGAAGTCGATGAAAATGAGATCATGGATGCATGTGGCATCTTTCTGACCAAGTCAACTCACGGAGAAGAGTTCGGGCTGGCACACCATACGGTCAAAGAGTTTCTGGAACACATAGACCCCACTGATCCAGAATTCGAGGGATACCGTCTGTCGAAGTCTCGAAATCGGCGCCTGCTCGGTATATGTGCGCTTCGTTTCTTGTGTCTCAATCATTTCTCACGGCTTCCTAAAAGATTGAACTCTGAAGACAGATTCTTGTCCAACAGACGGAGGCGGCTACCGTTTTATCGATATGCGGCTTTGGTTTGGCCCCGACTAGCAGACGAGCTTTGGGACGACGAGGAGTTCAGACAACAAGCTATGGAACTTTGTAACCCCGCGCAAACCTCAAACTTCAAAGCATGGTCCTTGGAAGTCTGTCACTTCTACCGCGTTGGAGGTTCTGGAATGGCTGGGTCAACGATCGGTTCAAAGACAAGACTTGGAGTGTGGGCACTCACTATCAGCCCGACGGGTGGAATAGCAGCAGTGGTTCCTTGTGCTCTGAATCCACGGAAGCATGTACAGGACCGTCCGGGTCTCATTGGGGCACATCAAGATCCTCGGCATCATCAGAATCCTCGGGGTCAGAGGAACCCTCGAGATCAGAGGAATCCTCATCAGAGGAATCCTCGGGATCATCAGAGTCCTTGGGATCAGAGGAAATTATCGAAGCCCATAAATCAAGATCTTGGCTCTGGAGACAGAGGGAACATCGAGACTGGAAGTGGCAAGAAGGCCAGACGAGACGCTTGGCTCATTTCATTCGACGCGGCGACTTCACACCGCTACATATGGCCTGCCTTTTAGGGTTGAACCGTCTTTGTGATACTCTGCTTGCGGACCAGTCTGATGTACACCGAATGAGTCGGATAGGCTCACCATTGCAATGCGCTCTCGGCGGCCCGTTCCTGATTGCGTGCCACGATCTATCTACCAGAAAGACGTACAGAACATGGAACAGGATCTCTGCAGTGGAGAAGCCTTCGATAGAGCTCTTGCAGATGTTGATCGAAGCAGGAGCTGATTGCACAAGACCTCTTCCAGCCCAGTATTCGTGGAACTCCATGGGCGCTCTGGGGCTGAAGTCGTCTGAGTGGGCAGGGAACTATCGAATCTTTGCCGCCATGGTCAAGGGTGGTGCTCAAATGCACGACGACGCCATCCACACATTTCGATTACGGTGTCGGGAGTGGACGAAGTACAAAAAGGAGCAAGCAAGATTAGATGTGGCTACCATCTTGGAGATTCTTGGAGACATGGTTTTGCAGGGAGAAGCAGAAGCTTCAGCATATCTTACAGCATTCCGACATGTTGTCGCAGACATGCATGATATCGATGTACCACTGCCTGCTCTTGAGGCTGTGACGGACGATATGCTTGTCGAGAGGATGAAAAAGGCTATTGAGAGCGACTCCTTGAGCGCCTTGAAGGAAACCGGTCAAACACCACGAGGTCAACTGCTACTTCAGGACGACACGCTGGATGGTCTTCTTGGCCACGCTATGTCAAATCTGGCCGCCAACTGCTTAAGCTTTCTGCTCGATCGCTTTTCTGGGTCAGAAAGTGAGAATGTCAAAATGGGAAGACTGCTGCTCAGATGTACGAAGAATGAGTTCGAGGACGTCCTGGTGAGCCTTTTGAAACATGGGTCCAAGGCAACAACCACCGATGGAGACGGTCGTAACATCTGGCACCTATCAACCGTCGGGTGTAAGTCTGGAAGAATTCTTCAGGTGCTGATGTCTACGCATGTTGGAAAGGAAGATCGCGAAATAGCGTTGCATGCGCTTGATAACATCAATGGGCGGACGCCATTGGCCAACGCCCTCTTTACCGGTCATCCGGATTATCATGAAGCCAGCATCATTCTCAAACACTGTCAAGCAAGTAAAGGCATGTTACAGAGCGCTCGCCCCTCGGTAAACGCCATCATCGCAGGCATCGAGTCCCCCACAACCCTCCAAGAACTTCATAACCGCGGCGTTCTACCGGTTCCAGACGATGAGACGCCTCTGCATGATCTACAGCCGAACGTGCATATAGATGCCGTCAAGCAGCTTCTGGCTATCTATTCCTACCAAGATTCTCTAAAGTGGAAGAGCCCCGTCGGCTGTTACCTATCCTCAAGCTCATTTTCTACCTACAAAGAGGACGTTCTCAGACTTCTCATTTCCACAGAGCTACCTCTTTCATTAGGCCCACACCAGTGGAGCATATGGTCGATGGTTATCGACCATCTGATAGAAGTCTTGTCTAAGCCTCCGCCGTCAGGAGTTCAGTCGGCGTCGGCTTTAGTCGATATTTTAGTCGAAACGGGTTGCTTGGCGAATCACGAGACAGTGTCTGGGATCTCTGCGCTCAGGGAAGTGAAAACCCTTCTCAGTTGCGACGTCCCCGAAAGCCCGAGAATTAAATCCGAACTTGTCATGATATTGGATAATATCTTTGGTTCTGTGATCGACGCCACGACAGATCACTCAGATCTGATGGGAACGGGGCTAGACCTTCAGCTTCTGCACTGGGCTGTTGTTCACGACTCTGTCTACCTAGTGGGCCGTCTTCTTTCACTCGGTGTGGACGTGCATGCCAGAACCGGCTCAAGGGGAAACTCTTTCAATGCGCTTGAGCTCATTTGCACCCATGGACGTAGCCAATCCTCCGACAGGATATTGGAAAAGATACTTCAGAGGACAGACAAAGCTCGAATTGACGATCTCCACCGTTACGAGACAGGGGAGGAGCTCGTTGGCTTATTGCATCTTCACGGAAGCACCAAACCTAGACTGTTCTCTCCACGAACACCAACATTCGAATTTTGTTTGCCTGCTAGATGGAATCGTGTTAATCCAAGACTACCTGGAAGCGTGGTTTACCTGCTTGAAACGGGGGGTTTTTCTCGCTTTCGAAAGCCGAGCAATACGCGAAGAGTCACAATTCTGCGATCGCTACTGGACGAAGGATGTAATCCAAACACCTTAAGTCAGCCAGGCAACAGATCGCCATTGCTCATCCACATAATGGCTGGAAACCTTGACAGCGCAAGGATTCTCTTGAGACGAGGAGGCGCAGTAAGTCTAAGTACCAGCGACGCCTACGGGTGGACTCCAGTCGCATGGGCTTGCGCCTACGGGTGGACCTTTTTGTTAGAAGAAATGGTTACTATGGCCGGCAATCAACGACTGTGGGATTTCGAAGTGACCGTGTGTCTTACATGTAGGGACTACGGCACCAGCTCCTACAATTACACACAGGCGAAAGCCTTACATATTGCGACAATAGGGTCGGCAGAAACGGTAGCCTATCTTCTCAATCAGGAGTACGCGATTGATCTTGATATCACTACATCGGATGGGACGACTGCGCTACACATAGCCACACTTCTTGGACAACATGATTCGATCACCCTTCTCGTATCTCGCGGTGCAAATATTGATGCCCAGGACCATCATGGCTTTACGGCCCTCCACATGTCCATACATCATCATAACGAGTCGGTCACAGCATTGTTGCTGAAATTGGGTGCAAAGCACCTGAAGAGCAAGAATGGCAAGACTCCGTTAGACATGACCGCTTTTCGAAGTAAGAACATCATGCGAATGGTTCAGGACTCCATCCTGGATGCAGCAGCCACTGGCGAAGGTATGACTGCTCAAGAGAGGCACATGAAAGCCACAGTTTGGGCGGGCTCTATGAAGCATGCAATCGACAGAGATGATGAAGAAGACGTCGAGAGGCTTCTCGATGGGGGATGCTCGCCTAACATTATCATGAGGTCTTGTCGAAGGTGCACCCCTCTTCTCTATGCATTGGGAAAGAATGACGTCTCTGAACGCTGTGTTTCAGTTCTCATCAGTAGGGGGGCAAGCTTTAAGGGAATGACATGTCGTCGTCACGGCAATATCACACGGTACTACACGGTGGGTTGGCAAAGGGGCAGAAAGATAGATGATGGCAGTGACAGTTCATCAACGTCTGATTCTTCTTCCTCCGCATCTGAGGGCAGTAATTCAGATGATCAAGCGTGGCCTATTCGTGGTTTCACAACACTTGATTTCTTCATGGAAGGCGGAAGGCCCGAAGAGACCCTCGTTACCTATTTGGAAGCTATTCCCTCGGCAGAACTTATTTGGCTCGTAAACAATTCGACCCCAGCACACCGAGCCATCAAAAGAAAGTCCAGCGATCCATTGGCGGTCTTACTCTCACATTTGAAGCGAGTTGAGGCTTCTCTCGGTCGCAACTTGGCGAAGGAAGTAGCCACACAGTCGAAAGGCGATAGCGGCAACACTCCTTTACACCGAGCGGCAATCAAAAAGAATGTGGTCGCGGCGAAGCTTCTTATCGCGCATGGAGCGGACCCAGACGCCACTAATTCATCCGGCATGGCCCCTCTGCACATGGCGGCGGATCATGACGATGCCGCGATGGTTAAGTATTTACTCGACCAAGGTGCTTCGATTGACATCAGAGACTACCGAGGTCGCACAGCACTCCAAACAGCTATACTTAAAGACAACATCCAAGCGATAGAAGCCCTGCTAGACAGAGGGACGCGAATTAATGTCAATGACGGAGGCAACAGTTTCCATTTCCTGGATGAAATCAAGCCATTCCACATGCTGCTGGCGACAGGCATGAAAGTCAATCAGCCAGGGGCCCTGGGCCTCCCTGTTTGGTCGTCTGCCCTGGTCAAGGTCGAGATAGCGACATTTCTTCTCAATTCGGACTTTGCCCGAGACATTGATATTGATCCTCAAACGATGGTACTCTGGCAGTCTTGGTGGCAGGTCCAGCTTTTCGCCAAAGGATCCAGTCGGCGATGCCTCCCACTATTCTACCAGCGCATGGGTCCTACCTTCTTGCGACGGCTGGGTCAGTTTCAAGACCCAACGAGTGAGAGCCGAAACTTCAGCCTCCTTTGTTTTGCGGCTCACCATGGCCATGTTGACGAAGTTAGAAACCTATTGAAAATGGGACTGGATGTGGAGTGTGAAGGGTCAGCTGCAGGAACAGCATTGATGGCTGCTGCACACGAAGGTCGAGCGGAAGTGGTGAAGATACTGGTCTCTCATGGTGCGAGAATACATTACAAGCGGGCAGAATTCTGGGTAAGCGCAGTGGATGCTGCCAAATCCTTCCCGAAGATCGTCGAGTGGCTGCTTGTTGGTAGGTTTATTGAACAAGGGAAGCTTCAGACGCCGGTCGAGACCTCAAGCAATTTCACAGCCGCAACCCGATCTTGGAGTGGTGTGCGCCAAGGTGTCTTCTTGTTGGAAGGGCAGTTCCAAAGAAACAGGAATCAGTCAAACATCAAGTGGTTGCAAAGCTTAGAGAAGGTCAAAAGGATGATGCGAGGAACGGTGGCAGTTTCCGAACTATGGATGCCGGCGTCGGATTGAGTGATGGTGGAGGACTAAAGGTCTTCGTAGAACTTATAGCGACTAGACAGCTATGTAAAACAATCATGAAACACTTTCGAATACCTCATACACCACCGTTGTATCCCGTCCTCAATGTCTGGCATCGCTGAAAATCGACGCATAGCGGAAAGGGCCTTCAACTCTGGATACTGTTATTAATTCTGAGGGCTGTATATGGCCACGCACCTCCTCTGACCTGCGATTCAAGTCGAGTTCCAAACAGAACATTGCTTTATGTAAGAATAAGTATCCATATCAATGGCCAAACCGAACATCATTTTCTGGGGGCGTCAGACAAAACCAGCTATTCGAATTCATGAGTCCCCTTTGGACCAAATTATTGCTGACCAAGACAAGCTGAATATGATTCGATAGGCCGAATGCAGATTATCACCCGCTCTGGAACCTGCCCAGATATGCTCATATCGATGTTTGCAGGCCGTGGCGCCCGCTAACTCCACGCCTGAGACATCATCTTCACCTCCGTGGCGGACTGAGCCGGGCGGCTGCAGGCGAGCGGCCGGATTGCATAAGTGGCAGATTGCCTCATTCCTGCAAAACAGATTTACCCCAAAGCGGTGCAGTCGCGTCTGGTGTCGATGGCGCTACGGCAACCTCATCTCAGGTGAACATCAACCTACAGACACATCACAGCCTCCAGGCTCGCAATTTTCGAACTTGAATGCGGAGACATCTCCCGTAATGGATACCGACGGATGCGCCATCGACGGCAATGGGGATCTATACGGCCTTGGCGTGCGCATCGGCGTCTACTGCCAATGGGTCTCGTCCTGGATCCGCATGCTGGTGGACGAGGAGAGCATCGAGGATGTCCACGGGGTCAACGCCATATTCGTCTTTGCAGTCATCATCGCCACGATCTTGGCGCAGGTCCATCGCGATGTGAAGCCGATAGAGTTGTACATCATGCTGCAAATCTCTCTTGGTTTCTTCATCACGGTGCTCAGCACGATAGGAGTCCGGAATCACTTCTTGCGACCGAAACGAGTCAAGCTTATCTGGCATCACTACCAAAAGGTCGTCGAGAAGCGCAGACAGAATGCGGAGCTGGGGGAGAAGATTTGGAGTCGCCATCGGTTCAAGCAAATCTTCAAAGAGGAGCAGGAGAGGAATAATGTCGTCAAGGCGTTTTACCAGTCTCTGTTTAGAATGGGCCGTGAGTATCTCGAAGATGCTGCTGCGAAACAGTATCTTTCCAACCCGACTTTCGAGGTCCCGATTGAGTATCTGACTCCATTCAAACCTCGTAACATTTCATGGGTTGGAGTTATATGGAGGACGGCCATTCTCGGCGTCGTGGCGGGCTTCAACGTTTATTTCTGGTTCTACATCGCTAACCAACCGAATGCTGATGACGGTTGCGGAGCCCCGTTTCTTTTTCTCTTTTCGATGCAACGTACCAACAAGCCTGTTTTGGTTCTTTCGCAAGTTGTCGCTATCATAGTTGTCATTGTGGTTTTGCCTTTATGTCTCTTCCTAGTATCGGCGGCGGCTTTCCTAGTCACTCTTCTAAGCTTCTGTGCCCTACGCGACGTGGTTTACTTGGTCATTCCGAGGTCGACCAGAGTTACCAAAAGTCTCCGATCAAGACTCCTCCCGTTTTTGGAGCGAGTGGAATATTACTTGAGGGTTGGGGAGTTCATTCTTAAACGGACACCGAGCTTTAGAGTGTTTGTGTCTGTTATTTGGCTCTTCATCCTGTCTGTCCAGCTTCTGTCATTCTTCACGAAACTGTCGGATCCCCATAGTGTGAGCATTCACGATTCTTTCAGGGCTGCCATTTCGCTTTTCACGCCGAAGCAGTATGATGATCGTGTCGAAACCGACTCTGCAGTCTTGGCCGAGTCCGAGACCCATGGGGAACACCAACTTGGGTGAGTCTTATTGACCCCTGCAAGAAGTGATAATTACTGATGTTGACATTAAGCAACTCCGTTTGCTTTTATCTAAGCGTCACGTGGAATGTCCTAGTGTTCCTCAGCATTTTATGGTTCATCCTGTCCATCGAACTTACGTTGGGGTGGAACCATGTCCAAGACATCAACGAGATTAAGACAACAGGTCAACTGATTCCCTTCATCATTGGATGCGTCAGTACCTGCCAAGTATTGGAGCAGGTCGCGCTGATCGGGCTGCGAAAGGTGGGTGACATTGGGAGCTGCTCCCCACACTCTCTGCTGATGAAGTGCAATAGATGTTCCCGGATTGGGCAAGTTACGAGCTGGAGGCTGCATACACTGCAAGGGGCGGCATCAAGTTCCACATCAACCATAATCCACGTGACGACGAGGGGATTTCAACGAGCTCAGAGACGCGCATGGCCACGGGCATCGCCTTCAGGGATGTTGGGTCTGTTGAGTCGGGTCAGAAGCCGTGATGATGGATGGAGCTGTGTGGGAACGATACGTCCATAGTCCGAGATAGTTTCAAGGGGTTCATCCTTCAGAAGTGCGGAACGCCGCCTCTGATGACCGTGACGGGTAGACGAGCAGCTAATCATTCCAGCTCGGTGACGGAGATGACTCCGTTCCAGACCGTTGGAGATCCGCACGTTACGACGCAGAAAGCAAACATTGAACACGGTGTGACACGAACACACGCAGGCCAGGCTCAGAGTGCCCACTTTGCCGCGTGGGGAGGGAGGTGAAGTTCCATGATGATCAAGGCGTTGAGGCGGCCGACCCGACGCAGTGGTTCAACTGCGGTGTCACGTTGAAACTGTGCGGGCTTTGAGATTTGGCGGGCGTTCCGTCCAGAGATTCGATGATCCTCCCCACGTGCAAAGGCCGAGCGTAACAAAACTACTGGACGCAAGCGTCAATATCTATTGCAGAGCAAACATTGGCATCCACTGCAAGAAGCAAACATTGGGTTCCAACATGCAGTTGGGAACCAAGCTGTTGGTACCGGGGATGCAAACCATGACGTCCCGATGTCTTACCAATACCGCCAGTTTCACAGAGCGCAACACCGAGGACGTGGTTTGGCTTTTGTTGCTAGAAAAGCCTCGAGTTCTTTTTGCGGCTCTTTTTCTCGATATCGATGTTTTTGTTATGGCAGTGTTTTGGGGGGATTCTAGAAGAATGCGTTGGTTCAGATCGCTATTTCCGGGCTGCAGTGACGCTGTTGGACGGTGGAAGAGGGGGACGGACGGGGGTTAGGACTCAGGGACCAGGGTTTAACAAAGAACAATGTGGTCAGTGGCTGCGGCACAGCCACCCCTGAACTCCCCGGAGGCCAGCGTCGAGGCCATTTCGAGTCTACGGCCAACAAGTGGGAGGTGGGAGGACGCGGGAGGGGAAGCAAGGAGACATGGAAGAGGGAGGGGAGATACCGGAGTACGTACCCGCTCACCGCAAGGAACCAGCGGGCGATGTGACAGTGTCTGCGAGTTAATTCCCCTTCAGCTTAGCTCAAGAACAGCGAGAGAAAAGACTTTCAGCAGCAGCTAGCACCATGCAACACACCAACACGCACACACACACACACCAACAGCGGCTGGTCTCACACTCACTCTCTCTTCCCTCTCTTTCTCTTTTATCTCAAGACAAGAAGAGTCAGGGGCTTAGTCAGTGCTTGGAGTGAACAATGTTTGCTTGTGTTCGCCCCACCCGCACGCCGTCTCAATTTCAACATCCAGCCGCCCGCTGCTGATGCTGCTGCATCTCCTCACCCCCCATTTTATTCTTGTTGGAGAACCGGAAAAGCAAGGTGCAGGACCAAGTGGGAAAAAGATCCCAAGAGACACGTCGAAACTGTAACTGTGTGTCCCCGTGTTGCACAAATACCGTCTCACCCCGAACTTTCCACACGGAGAAGAAGAAATCACACACACGGCTCGGACGCTTGCATCTTTCAAGACACACTGTACATAGCCGCGCCGCACTGCACCGCACCGCACCGCAGGACTTTGGAACTGGGACCCTCCATCGCCTGTGGATCTGCACATCATCGACAAGGGAGGGAAGAAGCACGCACTGGCAGAGACAGACGGAGAAAACAGCAGCCAGCCAGCCAGCACCGCACACCGAGGAGAGGGAGGACTCGGCCCGCTGCTGACCCCCCTTCTTTTGGTTTCCCCCCCTTCACTCACCGAAGACGCACCGCCAATTTGAAGCCGAATGGGAGTCCCGTGACCCGGTTGGGACGCGCCCCCCTCCGCCCTCGAATCTCGGCCGGGAAGAGAGTTGAGAGTTGAGAGAGAGACCCCTCTGAGAGTGTGAGGGATCATGAGCGAAGACAATCACCCTCACGTCAACGGAGACGGCAGACGGCACAGCGAGCCCAATTTCAAGCGTCGGCGCGTCACCAAGGCCTGCGACTTCTGTCACCGCAGAGGGCGCAAGTGCAAGCCGGTCACCGAGGGGAGCGGGGTCACGCCCGTCACCGGGCCCGACGGCCAACCCTCGTGTCTGACCTGCATCGAGCACAGCGCGCAGTGCACATGGAACCGTGTCGCGGCAAAGAGAGGCGTCAAGTCCAAGACATCGCCCGCGTCTATCAAGCAGCCTCATCAGCAAGGCGAGGGCGGTGGCTCGGACAGGTGCTTTTACGATGAGAGCCGCCATGGCAGCAGAAACCTTGTTCACCGTCTCATATGCATCTTCTTCGACACGGTGTACCCAGTGTTTGTGTTCCCCCGCCTCAAAGTCAACTTCCAATCATTCCCGATTGGGGATTCACGAGAACGAAGAGCCGAGCGAATTTGCTGACATGGTTCCACAAGGTTTCCCTTTTACGATGAGGCGAGTATCATGAGAGAATGGGACAACACGAGCATGTCGTCCAACCGCGCCGCCTTCGCCCGTCTGATGGCCATCTGCGCGCTGAGCGCCTCGCATGTGCGCGACGGCGCGCTGTTCAACCCGGACATTCCCGAGATGATTCGCGATGAGCACCAGCAGGCCTACCTCGACGACGGGCGGAAAGCCATTCCCGACGACAACCGGGACATTCCCAAGCACGAGATCTTTCAGTACCTGCAGGTCGTTGGCACGCTGTCGCTGGCGGCGATCCAGATCAAGGACGACGTGCTCTTTGAGCAGTACCTCGGGCGCTACCACAGCATCGTCGCGCAGGCGCAATTTCAATTCGAGAGCAATTGGGGCGAGTTGCCGCGGAATGAGGTGTACGTGCGGCGGCAGTTCTTCTGGTCCATGTACCGCCTCGAGGTCCACTCTGCGCTCATCCAAGGACATGTCATCCGGTGTCCGGAGCTGCAATGCGGCGTGGCGTATCCGGTGCATGTCGGTCTCTCCGGCGTCCTAGATCCCACGGGCGCGACGGTCGGCCAGACAAGAGGTCACTCGAAGCCCGAGATCTTCTTCCCGGGGAGTTGGCTCACCGGCTGGAACTACATCACCGACCTGTATCGCATGCTGGAGCACGTCATTGTACGCATGCGCAAGCAGCGCGTGCAGGCGGTGCATACGGACCGGCATGACAACGACATGGATATACTGCTCCCGTCGATCCAGGAGATGCTGGACAACGTGTTGAACAGGAAACTGCAGCTGCCGCTGTATGCTTCTCAAGCGTTCCCGTCATCGAATAATCGGGAGGAGAACCTGTGCGGATTCCAGGTTGCTAATATTGCATGTACATACCAAGTGAGTTGTCAATCTTCCGGCGGTATACATCCTGTTCTAACACTTGTAGCTCACCCGCATGGCACATTTCGCCTGCTTGAATCAATTCGACGACGCTTGCAATGCGGCGATTGACTTGATCGATGAGATTACCAAAGTACCGCCCGAGTATCTAAGAGCGATAGGACATCCCATGGTACGCTCCATCACCCCAGCACCCCAGAGCCTTATGTATGAGAGATCCTAACATCACGCAAGCTCCAAGAGCTGGTTGGCGTCGGCCACTTGCTCAGCAGCTTCATCGGGCGCCACCTCACCACACATCAATACTTCAGACTACGAGACGTCATGTACGTAATGATGAACCCTCCCACCGGCTTCTCGCCATGAAACTGACTCTCTCAAGGCGGCACATGGCGCAATTCCTACAGAACTTGGGCTCCTGCCTCCCCAACGCGCCCCAAATATCGGGCAAGCTATTGGCGTACATCACCAAGATTGACGACGAGATCAAACGGCGAGCTGAGCAGCAGCCACCGCAGCCGCAGATGCCGGTTGCGACGGCGATTCCCATCACAGAGATGCCGAGTAGTACCGGGCAGCCACAGCAGATTGTGGAGGTGATGCCAGCCAGCACCATGGACCAATATCAGATGCAGAGCGTTCCCTTGTACAACTTTCCCATGAACTTTATGAACAATGTGTTTACGACGGCGTTTAACGATCAACCGGATATTGACTGGAACTATGCTGTCGAGAACTGGACATCATGATAAGTAGGAAGGGGGTCATTTGGGACGGACACAGTGTTACGGGGAATTGACACGACGTGTGGGTTTATATGCTTTTTCCATCTTCTTAATAGACGAAATCTGGATTGCCAGTGCTAGTAAACATGCTCCAAGTTGCCAACCAACTCCTTGCTTTGCACCGCGCAGTTTCTCTTTGCGTCGTTCGTCCATGTCGTGTCTTCTGGTCGCGCCCTCTTCTGGGCTAGCCTAGTCAGAATATTGATGCCGGATCGAACGCCGTCGATTGTCGCTACGCTCTGTGGAAGCGCCTTTTGAATGCCGTCCTCCAACGCAGCCATGCCCGCGCACCCGAGGATGATGCTAGTCGCGCCATTGTCGATCAGCCGCCTCGCGAAGCTCGCTATGCGCTCGACGACAACGCCACGCTCCAAGCTCTCCAGCTCCAGGACTCCCAAGCCCGTGGCTAGCACACCTGCCGACGTGCCTTCATACCCAAGATCGGCCACAGATTTTGTCAAGATTGGTTCCCAAGCTTGCGCCGTCGTGACGATTCCAAGCTTCCCACCATCTTGGGTCCCTTCCTGCAGCGCAGCTTGGAATATCCCAGTGACGGGGATGGTGAAGATCTCCTGGAGTGCGTAGACGAGTGGGTGGTCTGAGAAGCAACACACGAGAACCGCGTCAACTGGTTTCGAGTTGATGTAGTCTATCGCCCTAGGCAGGACGGCCTTTGTCGACTGCAGCGCCTGTTCATGGTTCTCGATGCACGGCGGACACTCGGCGAGGTCTCGGCCATCGATGAAGGTGATTTCGACATCGGGTCTTGATGGATATAGCCGCGTCAAGTCATCTGTCATACACGTCGTCGATATCGGGATGATGCAGAGAAGCCTCGTAGCTGAGTGCAGTCGCTCCATCGTCTTCAAGAGGGCGGTCGGTCGCGGTCTTTTGACTTCGGGCGAGAGGGCAATTCAGCAGCTCTTTATCCAACAAACAGCACCACAGACCTCCTTTTTGAATTTTGAATCTGTTTCTGAAAAGGTCGTGAGGGGTTATTGAATAGACACGACATCATTCAACCCGACCGCCCCCGTTTTCAGCGGGGAGAGGTTTTTGGAATTGTTCCCGCCGGCCATGTGCTATTTAACCGCTTACCCGCCCGCCGCGTGTCGAGGCCGGCCCAAGGGCGGCGCCAGAATATGCGCGGAAACATCAACTCACGCACACATACACACGGCAGTTGGCCATTGGCGGCGCAATTGTCCAGCTCACCCACCCCGGCGGCATGGTTCCTCTTACGTAGTTTGGTGGTGAAAGTGTGGCCTTCCGAGTGGACTCACATGGGAGACACATCACATCACATTACACAACTCAAGGTAATCAGGGTATCTATTGATTCAAATACGGAGCCAGGCCCTTATTTCGGGCATCTCTTTCCAAACTCACACTGTTTCCAACAATCCCGTTCTACCGCCGGACTCCATAAACAGCAAAAACCCACGCTCGCTCGTGACCCAAGGAACAATACCCAAACAACCAAAACATTAAATCAGACCGTCTTATCCTCCGTGGACCCTGGACTCTTGGAGCTCTCATCCATCTCGGCCTCCTTGGACGGCGACTGCTCCCGGCCATCAAGCACCGTGCCCTCTCTCGGACCGAACGTACCAAAGTAATCCTCATCATCCACCGCCTTCGGAGTCTCGATCGGAGCAACGTAGTGAAGCAGGCAGTATGTCACAACCGCCAACGTACACCCCAGCGGCCACGCAAGGTAATATAGATGCGACCACCCGTCCTTCTCAACAGCCGGATCCTGCACCCGCTGGACGAAGCCCGGCAACAGCGCCCAGGTCCCCATGACCCAGGCCACGCCCGCCCGCCAGTTGACGCCCTCCCAGTACCAATACACGCTCGCACTCGTGGCCTCGTACAGATGCGTGAGCTTCAGGTTGCGGCCGCGGATCAGGTAGTAGTCGGCAAACATGACGCCCGTCATCGAGCCCAGGAACACGCCGTACCCGCCCATCACGGTGAGGAACTTGCTCGCGCCGTTCATCAGCTGCCAGGGCTGCATCACGAAGGCGAACGCCGCGGTGAGGTACCCGCCTCTTCTCAAATTGAAGTACCGCGGCAACAGCGCCGAGAGGTCGATGCCATTCGACAGCGCGTTCTCTGCCACAGCAATCCCAAACTGCGCGAAGATGAAGGCTAGACTCGCGAAGAAGACAGCCGCGCGCGCTCCTGCAGAGTTATCATAGTGCGCCTGTAATGCGTCGAGAAAACGGTAAGGCTCCCAGACCAAAGTCCCCTGCGTCTTGGGGAACAGCTGTGCCGCGCAGGAGGTGCAGACAATGCCGATGAAGGCAACCACAATAGTATTCAGCGGGACGAAGAGCAGCTGCGACATGAGCTGGTCGCGCGGCCGGCGCGCGAAGCGGGTGAAGTCCGACTGGCTGAAGATGTGCGTGCTGATGCCGCCAATGTTAGTGCACACCCCCAGCGCCAGCATCCATCCCAGATGCGAGCCCGTCGCTTGCCGGACGCCGGCGGTCGCCGTGATGTCGCGCAGCATCGGGCCCGCGCCGTGCGCCGTGGCGACGCACCAGATGAGCAGCGCGAAGACGGTAGGGATGACGGTGCATGCAGCCACGGCGAAGGGGATGTGGTACCGCTCGGGACGAATGTAGATGAGCGGCAGGCAGAGCAGCGAGAAGATGATGAAGCCGGTGAAGTCGGCGACGGTCATTGTCCCGTTGGCCAGGGGGCGGTCGAGGGCGTTGAAGGACGGCGCCATGGATGATATAAAAGTGCGCACGCACTGTCCGCCCCAGTAGACCTGGGTAGAGTACCAGATGAAGGAGAGCATGATGCGCTGCACGAGCGGGAAGAAGGCGCCGTACATGCCCCACGAGGCCTTCTGCAGGATCGAGAAGCCAATGTGCCATTTTGCTCCCGGGCCGCCGGCGAGCACGCAGATGAGACCGACGAGGATGTGCCCGATGATGACGGTCAGCATGGCCTGCCAGACGTTGAGGCCGAGGGCGACGAGCGAGGAGCCGGTCGTCCAGCCGCCGATGTTGAACGAGCCCGTGACGACCCAGAGGCCGACGAACTGCCAGGGCCCGTAGGTGCGTCGCTCCGGCGGCAGCGGCCTGGTGTCGCGGTTCATGTAGGCTGTTGTGACGACATCGGTCTCGCGGGAGACTTCGATGCGGCGGAGGAGGCCCGCCATGGGCTTTCGTGAAGTCATCGTCACGCAGCACACCTTGATGTCACGCGCGTCGTTGGATGCGGACGATTTGTGGATGCAGAGGGCTTTCCGGCGTGCCTGGTATACCGGCGCCCGTGGTGGTGGCCGCTGTTGAGCGGTTGATGTTGCTGGAGGTTGCTGCTATCTCGCTTGGTGGTATGTGTTTGCTGGCATCGGTGGACGCGCCGACATGGAGGCGGGACACAGGCTTCACGGGTGAGGACCACGACCAGGGGGCGGTGGGCGAGCGGTGAAAACCAGACAGAGACTACCACTACCTAATACCTAATACCTAATACCTAGCGGGAAGACTGGGATATGAGACGAGGTTCTTTTGCGGGGATTCCTTGAGAGGGCACAGGCACCCAAAGTCGAGAGGGACAAAGGGGGGACGAAGAAGAGGGGGGCGATGCTGGACCGTAAGCAACTAGACCAGACGAATCTGAGGTGGCTTTCAGACTTGTCAGACTTAGCTCGAAAGCTTAGTTCCGTCGCACGGCAGCGGCTGTGCGAGAGTTCTCCCTTTGTGATGGCGGAACGAGTCAAGAGACGGGAGAAAGAAACAAGTCACAGTGTGTGTCGAGGTCAATTCGGACGGGGCACGCGGGGCCTTCTTTAATAATCCGGAAGGGGTCATGATAAAGACTGGCGATGGCTTCGAGAAGCAGGTTTCGATGATCATGGACGGGACGTTGCGGATTGAGTGGGGAAAACTCGCCGACGCGGCGAGGGACAGGCGATAGATCACATCGGCATTTGACAGTGGTGTTCAAAAGCTGGGCTGGAGTTGAAGCTGACCGTGCGTTCATAGTCACTATGGACAGGGTTCTCTCCATGGAAGGGTGTCCTTGGCTCAGCTGTGACGTGCGACACGCAGACCAGCTCGCGTCTCTGAGTTATGAAGCGCGGGATGGTGGCGTTCGTTTGAAACAGGACGATAGGGCAGACGAGCAGCGAGAAACAAGAGATCGTCATAAGATGAAGGTGAAGTTACGCGATTGCCATGCTAATGTCGAAAGTTGTGCGCCCTACAGAGTACAGTTACCGTGTTGACGGATAACCCATGCGGTGTTTTTGTGGTTCCACGCCGTCGAAATCCCACGCTCGTGTTCCAGATTTCCAGTTTGCTGGTGAAGATCCCCTGCCACAAGGAGAAATAGGGGTGAGATGGGTCTCTTTCTTCTTCCCGGGCAGCTGGGAAGCCTGGAGGCTAGGGAAGAGACAGGGGCCTTTTCTCGAATCGTCTTAGCCTCTGTCGGGACATTGACATGTTGACTCCTGTAAAATCATTTTTCCTCTTCTCCCTTATTTCTCCTTTCCCCCTGGCACCAACCGCATTTTCACTTATTCCATTCTGCCGTTCGCCTTGGCATGCGGGAACAGCATCGGACACGGACCCCAGTTGTTTGCTTGTTTGCTCCCTCGGAGTATGGAATGTTTGCTCTTCCCCATTCAGCCGCTCACCCGCTCATGGCTGCGTCGGGAACAGCCTGCACAGCACCAACGGCATGTTGCGATTGGCCCCCATCCTCCGGATGTGACCGTCTATCACAACCTTTATTCGATGGGCACCTTATCTCCGTTGTCGTACGCAAGTGAGGGGGCGCCGTCCGCTTTAGGACCGAGGCAGGCCGAGAGTCTTGATGCTGTCATACCGTGGACCCTGTGGCTGCTCTGTTACGCTTTCCAGCCACGTTTCTCTGCCCGGTGTCCTTCTCCCGCAATTCCACGCTCTTGTGTGACCCGGCTTCGTGACCACGCGTCTTTCGCGACCAGCGGTCCGGGGGGCTGCGAGCGGGCTTCCCGAGTGATGAATTGCTGCTCCCAATTTAGCCGCTCAGCAGCCACTCAGCAGCCAAGACCTCATTACCCCGCGAGGTCATCGCGACCCGAACGGTCTTTCGGTCGATTCTTAACACTGTTCGTTCCCGTCCGCTTGGCCTGGCATACATAAAGATGGAAGCTTGGCCATTTTTCTTGTTGGTTGGCAGGTTTTTGGAGTGATTGCCTGCACCGCTTTCGCATCCCTTCTTTTTATCCGACTATCTCGCATAGCCAGTTGGTTGTATCGTGCCAATCGCATCGGACGAAAACTCCTTGTTAATTGCTCAACAGCTGTTGGTGGCTCAGTGTTTGCTTGCTCTTTTGCCCTGTCTAGTGCCTCGCACACCGAGTTTCCTGTATTCGAACCCTGCAACTCGCTGATTCCAGGAACCGGAACGCCGTAACGTCGAAGTGGTTGGTCCAAGATTGTGTTGTTTGCTCTTTCCCTCCGGCTTACGACCAACACCCCGCGATGGCTGCGGCCGCAGCAGCTGCGCTTCCGGTGGTTGATCTGCGCTCATTCGACTCGGTTGAGGGACTCGCGCAGGAGCTGATGCGCGTGGGCAAGGACCCTGGCTTCTTCTATGTCGTTGGCCACGGATTGGGCGACGGCGTTGCAGCGGACATGTTTGCGCTCGCGGAAACATTTTTCGGCTCACCCCTGAAGGAGAAGTCACGCTTCGCTAATGGGAGCGGTGACCTGGTGAGTCTTTGAGGTGTTGGTTGGTGGTCTAGAGTACCTGTGCAGACGGGATGCGCGGACTGGGATGGATGCAATTGGCGCCATGGTTCAAAGTCGCTGACCGGTGTTGTCTCGCTAGGGTTACACGGGAATGAGGGAAGAGACGTAGGTTGCATGACCGATCCCCCTTGAAGACCGCCATGTGCTGAGACGTTGCGTTGGGTACAGGCTGTCTGGAGCAGGACCTGGAGATGTTAAGGAGTCGTTCTATTTATCAGACCCCGGGCGGACGAATCAAGTACTTCCCGCGCCGTTGGAAGCTAAGCGAGAGAAGATGGCCGCCTTCTTCGCCGGCTGCGACGAGTTGGCCAAGACTCTGTTGGAAGCACTGGCTGTCGGTCTGGGTGTGAGTTGCAACCAACTGATCGGGACAGAAATGCGCGCGATGCTGAACAGTTTGCGCAGATGCCCAGAGACTTCCTATCCAAGGCCCACACCGGTGAAAGTTGTCGCATGCGACTCATCAACTATCCCCCGGTGTCCCAGCTCTCGTTCCCTGAATCCGCGCCGCCGCCAGCGTCGCCGAAGCCTGATGACATCCGCGCGGGGGCGCACTCGGACTACGGCTCGCTTACGCTGCTCTTCCGCCAGGCGTCCGACCAAGGGGGGTTGCAGGTGCAACGGCACAGCGCATGGACAGATGTGCCGTGCCTTCCCGACGCCATTGTGGTTAACATCGGGGATGCGCTCGAATTCTGGACTGCGGGGAGGTTGCGGTCAACGGTGCATCGGGTGGCGTTTCCGAGGTCTGCGAGCGAGAATGTGGGCAGGCTGAGCATACCTGTTTTCATACAGCCTGACCGCCATGTGCTGCTGGAACCGATCAAGGGTAAGGGACAGCCAGTAACGGATGAGAGCGTTATCGACCCGGAGTTTCTGGACGTTCTGAAGAGAAAGGGATACGAGAGCGCCAAGCCCGTCACCAGCTGGGAGCATCTTGAGAGGAGGATAAGAGCGACATACGGAAAGACATGAATGCACGAGAATGGTGTGGGAAGGGCATAGCGCGTCATAGCAATGTGGTTGAGTTTCGAAGCATTGAATTTGCAGAGAGGATACCCAATCCCGTAATGTGTTTACCCAGGCATTATGTACATATTTGCATGGTCCTCAGTATATGCAACAGCCATTGGCTCGTTATACCGCACCAAACAGCGTTCATATGCCAGCTCAAGATTTTCTTGGATCGAATACGAGGTTGAGCGGTCCAACTGTCAATGTTCCAGTATCCTTGTTGTCCGCCAGAAACTTCTCCCCGGTCTGACCTTGCGCATATCGCAGGTTGTACTTCTGCACCACCGCACTGACTACGAAGCGAGTCTCAAGGAGGCCCAGCTGTTTGCCGATACAGACATCATGCCCTTTCTTTGGTTAGCCAGTTGATTCATGAACTCATATTTGCGAGTAAGAAGAGATACCTGTAGAGAATGGAACGTATACCGCGGGGTTCTTGACAAGTTCTGGTTGGTCAATCCAGCGCTCTGGGATAAAGTCATCGGGGCTCTTAAAGGAGCGAGCATCTGGGTCAAAAAACAATTAGTGCCACTTCACTCGATATTCGATACCTCCGGGAGCCTACCGCGATACTGTGTATACGAAGGCACGAACACAATCGTGTCCCCGGGAAGCCAGACGTCGTCAACTTGCAGACCCTCCGGGGGCGTCATTCTCTGAACACCCGAGGGCACCGGTGGATGGAGACGCAAAGACTCGTCGATACAAGCTTGTAGATATCGCAGCTTCGCCAGGGGCGCATGCTCCGGTTTGTCATGCTCACGGAAGTATTCATCGACTTCCTCTTGCAGCTTCTTGTACTCCTGTGGATGACGTGCCAACTCCATGAAGAGACACGACAACACAGCAGCAACCGTGTCACTGCCATTATGTGTCAGTCATAGGCAGTCAAGCTAGTTCATATCAGCATTGGATAACAACATACCTGCCAGCAACGGTGATGAGGATGCAGTCGCCATAGAGATTCAACATATCCTGGAACGAATGTTCCTTCTTCGACTCATAGTCTTCAAGGACCCATGTGAAGATATCTGGGCTCTCGGGCTTGTTCTGAATGCGCTGCTGCACCTGCTGCGAAATCCAACCCTTGAATCTTCTCAGTTCGGCGTTCCACAGTGACATCTTGCGGTAGAGCGGCAACGCCCACATTGCGTGCGTGAAACGGCCCACAGCCAAAGTCTCGTTGTGCAGCCCGTCCATGTAAAAGTGCGCAACGCCGTCTTCGAGCATGCGGAAACCATGGCCGAGAGAGAACTCGCCCATGACGTCGAAGCTGTAGAAGTTGAACCAGAGAGATGCATTGAACCGGGTGCCCGCGCTCGCTTCGATGCCCGCGAGGAGTTGGTTGGTGTACTTGAGTACTCGGGGCTCGTAGTCGCGCAAAGCTAGATGGGTTAGTTCATGTTAAGCTGTGATAGCTGGAGAACGCAACCTTTCGAGGTGAAGCCATACTCCCATGCCTTTCGCCGTCGTGAATGCGCCTCCTTATCTCTGACCATTTGCATCGAGACCATGGGATGGAGCAGGTTGTACCACGGGCCCTTGTAACAGTCTGTCTCGAGAAAGACCGCGTTGATGGCACCTGGCTTATTGATCGAAAGTTCCGTCGGGCCTAGGGACGTTTGAGCATCATGCCGTTATCTGTGAATTGAGTGGTCTCTTACCAACTCTCACAACGTCTCCGTACTTCTCGTGAAGCTTCTTGACGTCTTCATGAAGATGCATCCGATTCCAAATCCTGACTGTTACATACAGGTTCGAGAATTTCGCCGGGAACGGGCCGGGGAACCTGTTCAACCTATGGAAGAAACCACGATACACCACCATACTTGTGTAAATGCCAAAAACAAGAGTCGCGAAGAGCATGCCCACCGCTTTGGACGCATCCGCCAATCCAACCGACTCGATAGACTGTGCGATCCAGGGAGCGAACAGTGGCACAGCCATAGTCGTTCCCACTGTTACAAAGAATGTCGACAAGAACGTGACAATGATCTTCTGGGCGGCCAAATCCCATTCACCATGCCGGAAAACAAAGACATGTAAGAGGGTGCCAATGGTAAAGGAGAGCCCGAGGGCCTCCGGAGTTCGGAGAACGTCGCTCGCTAACATCGTGTCACCATTTCCACCGAGAAACTTGTCGGGACATGGCAAAAGGCGTGTCGGGCGATGGAGACAGAGAATTGATATATCCTCACTTCATTCGTCTGAAGTTTGCATGATTCTGTCTTCATCAGGCAACCCCAGCATGTTTCCCCAACTCCGCCGTACTCCCCCATCTCGCATGAAACTCAAAGTTTCGTCATCCACTGCTTAAAAGCGGATGATTGAACCAAGAGTCTATAGGCTGCATGTTGGAAGAATGCTAATACGAAGTTTGCTAATCACCTGTTCGGTCGTTCGAGCATCCCGTGTATGGATGTCAATATGAATGATGGCGCATACGTTTACAGACACTGACATCAGGGCCTCAGAGATCTCCTGTAAAGTAGAAGCAGATTTGATCTCAGTCGGAGGTCCGGGGGGCATCAGAATTGATCGGAGTTCCGATCATTGATCGAGGATAGAAAGCCTATCAACTCATGAGTAGGATATCCGTTCTGCTTTCGATATTTACCATGGGGCGAAGATCAATTCCCCAACACTATGCATGCATTGGATAGTGCCCAAGTACCTGGCGAGCTTGACGTACGCCTTTTGGGCGGTATCTGCACGACAAGCTTGAAATCATCCTGAGCGTCAACCATCCCGAAGGTCTCGAAACCCCAACATTTAAGGCCTGCTCAAAGCCGATGACCAGCAAAGTATCCCGGCTGTCGTTTGATGGACAGATTCCGTCATGCATTCTACGTCTTCATTAAATTTTTTGTTCTTGATTCGGTAAATATCCATAGAAACTAGACCTGAGGAGTGGGTACGTCAAATTGGGAAGTTTTCGCCTCCAGAGCTCAAGACAACGTACAAATCTCCCCAGCAAGTTGGGAATCTCTATGACTTCCCCCTACATTGCAACATTCCAAGTGACTGGTCTATTCCGAATTTTCACTTGTATCGGCTAAGCGCATATCACCCTCCGTCTAGTGATATTTGCTTAGGCTTGAGTCGACCACCGGATGCTCTGGACATCTTCTTGAGCACTCTTTGTGAAAGCTTGTGTAGTGGAGATCTACCCTTCGTGATGCAAGGATGATGCGGGGAGTTCCAGTGTTCGCCAACTTCCGAGCCAATTTTAGCTCGCCAGGCGTTGCCGAAATTGCAGACCACGCTAACAGCCTCTTCACCCAGCGCGAATGGGGCGATACGAGATCTCAAGATGGTACTTAGGCGAAGCGATGCCCTTTCTAAACTCATCTCGGAAGGCCGGCGACTTCCTTCTACCAAAACCACAACAACATTCTCACGATGCGATCTTCCAGCTTTGCCCGCAACGTTGCGTTGCTGGCTGCAACTATCGCAAACCCTGTATTCGGCCTTCCTGTCGCCAACAACACACAAGTTGCGCAAAGAGTCGAATGGAGGGGTCTGTCGGATTCAGCAAAGGCGGATTACATCAAGGCCGTAAAATGTCTCGATAGCCTGCCATCAAAACTTGGTCTCGAAACTTCGCGCTACAACGACTTCCCCTACGTTCACGCGCATCTCAACATTCAGAGTGAGTACCTTGGAGACCTTAGTTGCCAATGGATCAATCAACCGACGTTGTCCGTGCGCCGCAACTGACTCGAAGACAGTTCACTTCGTTGCCCAGTTCCTTCCATGGCACCGCTACTTTGTCCACGTCTACGAGACCGCTTTGAGGGATGAATGCAGTTACACTGGTCCCATGACTTACTGGGACTGGACTTTGGACTCCGACGACATGTCGAAGAGCCCCGTCTTTTCAACCGACGCAACCACAGGCTTCGGTGGCAACGGACTCAACGGCGGCCTCACGTCGCCATCTCGCCCGAACCCGTTGACGATGTGCGTGACCGACGGTGCATTCGCCAACTTCACTGTTCCGTACTTCGATACAACACCACGGGCACACTGCTTGAACCGCGGATTCAACAACGGCATTGGGGTCGACAACGGCAAGTTCCAGGGCAAGGCTTACTCCCCTGCGAGGATTTCGGAAATCACCGAGACTTCTGGCAACTTTTCGCAATTCGCGACGGCGTTGGAGAACGGGCCTCATGGCGCTATTCACAATTCGGTAGGCGGAGACCTGATCCCCTCAACATCTCCTAATGGTAAGCGCCCACATAGATGAAAATTCCTCGGTCGATTTCGTTAGCTGACTATTTGGAAGACCCGCTGTTCTTCCTTCACCATGTGCAGATTGATAGACTTTGGTGGTTGTGGCAGCAGGAGGCGCCTGAGAGCCGCACGCAAGACTTCTCGGGCATAAGGATTTTGGAGACTGGTCAGGTGGATGAGAGGCCGGCAACTTTGAACGACAATATGCCTATGTTGGGTCTTGCGCCAGATATCGCTATTCAGCAGGTTATGTCAACAAACAATGCCCTGTTGCAGTACAAGTACTAGACAAGACGTAAGAGTAGACCAGTGGCTTGTATGTGGGCATCATTCCAGCGGTAAAATAGAAGAACTAGTTCACCATAATTCAGCGCTATTCATTTCATGATGTTCTACGCCTTATATAATCGTTAGCCAAATTCAATCAGGCGTCTTTTTGGTGCCTGCGGTCTGTTATGGCGTGCGGTATATCTCAGCACGCCGTTGGTTGTCACGCGCTGCTGATGAGCATTACCCCGCTTTGTGCCAAGATCAGGCATCTGTCGAGACGAAGACTTTCATCTTGTCAAGTTGGAATCTCTCGAGACGCAATATCTCAACGCTTCGTATCGTGCCTGTCCTAGTTGCTCGACGTGATCCAACCTCTCCATCGCTACTACGTGCGACATGACATGCGACGTTTGCCGAGATGGGATAGAGGCAAATGTGCCGAAGGACGTTTTGGGCGAGAGGCGGGGTTTTCCAGTCGTCTGGGCTCATCACTTGACTTGCAGCAGTCTGAAAGCGTCGGTCGAGGCAGCATGCTATATTTGCAACCGAATCTGGATTTGCCTTACCCCGGAGCACCAAGCATATATCACAGGCGTGGCAGAGCAGACGCAAGCTCCTGTCATTGACGGTCTAAGCCATGAATGTGAAGCAGGCTCACATCCATACCTCAAAGCAGAGAATGCTGTCACCAAAATGCAGCTGGAGTGGCATCGAGATCATCGACATGAAAATTTCGAGACCATGACTGCTTTCATAAACCTACGACTAACATATCTATCGAGCATGCTCGCAATGGAATTCAAAGGAACGGTATCGGCAGCTTTCTCATTCAACCTTATGATGGTAATTGGAACTATTGAATCAGTTTTAAATTTACATGAATGTTATGCACATAACTGATATGTTGCTTGCAGATAGCCAACTACCTACACCTCGGCCCCTCGCTGAAATTACTTCGTCTAAAGACGCCCTGCTACAGGCCAAGAACTGGTGCGATCAATGCGTCCAAGGCCACACTTGGTGTCATGCTTCGGCGTCGAATGCAGTCTGGTGGCCCACTCGTCTAGTGGACTTTGGATCATCAGAGACTCCATGTTCTCATTTCCGTTTGGTACAGCCAAGCAAAGAACCACTTACCGGGCCCTACATGACACTGAGTCATTGTTGGGGGCAGGTGAATTGTCTCAAGCTGACTACAGACAACTTAACTGAGCTGTCTAGCTGGCTGCCGGTCTCAACTCTTCCGCAACTATACCGAGACGCAGGAGATGTAGCACGACTACTAGGAGTCAGATACTTGTGGATAGACTCTCTCTGCATCATACAGGACGGAGACAACATGTCTGATTGGCGTCATGAATCGACTATCATGGATAAGGTCTACTCAGCAGCCTTTTGCAACATCTCAGCGTCGACGGCCCCTGATGCGCATCATTCTCTGTTCAATGATCCCAAAACTGAAGCTTACACGTGGCAAATCGTCCAACTCAAGCGACAAGGGAAACATTCAGTCTACCGCATCGTGGATGAAGACATGTGGCGAACAGACGTGGACGGTGCACTGGTCAACTCAAGAGCCTGGGTACTTCAAGAGAGACTTCTTTCAAGAAGGATACTTCATTTCGGAGAAAGGCAGCTTTTATGGGAGTGCCGAGAGAACAATGCAGCTGAGTTTTACCCCGAGGACGTACCATGGGCTCTCCAATGTCACGTCAATGCATCGCCACGTCGCCTGGCCTCTCTAGATGATGCAAGGTGGCCATTATCTAAGTCCGATCCAATACGCTCTCACGTTCTGCGCGTTTGGAAAGATATAGTCATGGCTTACAGTGGTTGCAAGCTCACGTTCCCTGCCGACAGAATGGTTGCCCTTTCGGCCATTGCCAAGCAAGTAGCTCAGATCTTGGGCGACAAGTACGTTGCGGGCATGTGGCATCGTTCTCTCAAGCATGAGATCCTTTGGAGTGTAGAAAGTGTAGCACCTATCTCGGCATGTCAAGAGTCGTCCTACCGAGCCCCAAGTTGGTCATGGGCGGCCGCAGACGCTCCGGTCACTCCGGCTATATGGGATGTGTTTCCCACGGAATCATTCGTCGATGTTGAGGACTACCACCTGGATTACGTTACTGAAGAATTTACTGGACTTCTAAAAGGCGGTTGGATCCGCTTATGGGGTGCTCTGAAACCCCTACATCTTACTCGAGGTCGGAAATTCCACAAATTAGCTTGGGAAGCTATCATTAACACCACGAAATATCAAACACGATCCGTGTACTTGGACACTTTACACCAGAACTTCGAACTTCAGAACACTCAGTCATCTCTGTACTGCATTCCTAGTGCCGTGGAGGAAACCCAAGGATTCAAGATCCTCCTTCTCGAGGTACAAGATCGCAGTAAGGGCATATTTCGCCGCATTGGTATGATTACACACCTTGACGAGGGAAGTCGAGAGCAGATCCTCGGGCCCTGCGACGACGAACAAAATTTTCCTTGTGAAGAGTATAGAAATGGTAAACATCTGATACGAATCATCTGATGAGTCACGAATATTTCAGTCCCGTCTAGTTTACCCTTCCCAGTCACAATTACAGGTCGGTTGCAAAATCAAATTCATGAGTTCGTCTATCTGCAGAATGTGGCTCTTGCTATCATCATAGAAAAGCCCAACTTGCTTGTCTCATAATCATTTTTTGGATTTCTGCGAATATCATGGTTTCTCACATTACCGAAGACATTTGTCATATCAAGAATCACCGACAGATTCCATAGACCAAGGGTTTCCTGTAAATAGGTTGGGGTTAGAACATCCCTGCATCGCTCTTTCGCAATGACGAGGAGTCACTTTCAAGCGACGATTGAATTGACCAACTGACTGGTATCAATGATAAAGTGTAACAAGAAGTGGCCGAATTATTAGATTTTCTGTTTGATCGAGACGTACCAGAGCCTGAGCGTACTAAAACGAAGGGCTTCATTTAGAGTTGTCCCCGGCTGGCAATTGCGGGTATTGAAGGCATTTTAGCGCGCAAAATACACGGCAGACGCCTGGGATCAGCCCGTGTTAACCTGAAAGAGCCTGGGGCACCAGTCAAGCCGGCATGTGTCGCCATCACACCCCCGCGAGCACGACATCGACGAAAATCTTTCGTGCTTTCCTCTTCCTCACTGGCTGGGCTCTTGGCGATGCAATGAGCTGCCTCGAAGACTCACTGGGTCTTGCCCCAAGTCTGGAGGTCACTCCACATTGCCTGCGATGTTTCGGGGGTTCTCCAAAGTCTACAGGGCCCTAGAAGTCGCCAAGAGTCTTGGGTCGTAAACAATCTGTGAAGCCTATCCCTCCGGTCCATCCCTCGAAGCTACACCTAGTGACCTTCCCCAATAGGAAGGACTTTCTCAGGCAGATTCATGAATTTTATCGTGTCCTCGCCGTTGCCCAGGCGCCCAGCCTGCTGACGCCCTCTTGGCGCAGTCGCCCGTCTAGCTCATCTCACTGCAACCGGGCCATTCAACGGCCATCTGGCATTCCTGTCTTCTCGAGGATGAAAACTCACTGGACGCCATCATCCTCACGAGCTTGCCGGCATCTATGGCGATTTAGCTTCAAAGAGGCAGCTGAAGAGAAATCATCAGCTCTTCTCACACACCCAAGCCCATGTGCCACCTCGCGTCAACACCCTGGACGCACATCTGGAGCTCTGATCCCTGCCGCTGCATCCTTCTGGAAAAAGGGCGAACCCATGATTTTAAAATTCGGTGCCTGTGTGGATTGTGGATGTTGGCGATGAGGCTATTTTGTGGCGTCCTGCCACCTGGTTCGTCAAATCAAAGTTCGAACGGGTTCGCAAGCCTCCTGGGACTCATCCCGGGACAGCTCTCGCTGATTATGTTGCCTATCATCAAGGTTACTCCCAACCTCATGGTCCTCATGGCAGCATGCAGCGAGTCGTTTGTACCCTTGCGTGACGTTGCAATGCAATGACGTGCGGGGCATTGGAGGTCTGCATGGGATAAGATCAACCCTTCCACCGCCTGTCTCGGGTTGCGATGCAGCAGCAAGTAGATGCAGGGCTGGGCACATATATAGCTCCTAGCTCCCCCGTCGGTGACCTATGCCGATCTCCCTGCCTCAGCTCAAAACCTTATCTGTCCGACCCCCCTCGAGGAAGCTTCTTAGCTTCGCATCCCCACGAGTCGATCTTGGCAACTTCAGACGATTGACATCGCGCGACGGGACGACGAGATGAGCGGACCGCTCAAGCACGACCACCATGTTGGTGAGAGTCGGCACGATGTACAACGCGACGACAACTCGACGGAGGTTGGGGTCGTCAAGGACCAGCAGACGTTCGCCTACTCCGAAGAGCGGAAGATCGGTGTCACGGGCGCTGTCTTTCTCATTCTGAATAAGATGATTGGAACCGGAAGTTAGTACCACTAGGAACTAAACTCATCTAGCAAGGCATGTTGACATATTCGAATAGTTTTCTCGACGCCATCGGGCATATTCCAGTCTACTGGCTCCGTCGGCGTTTGCCTCATGCTCTGGCTCATCGGTGGTATCCTCACATTCTGTGGTCTATCAGTGTTCCTCGAATTCGGCCTTGCGATTCCACGATCTGGCGGAGAAAAGAACTATCTCGAGAGGGCATACAAGCATCCCAAATACCTTGCGACCTGTGTTCTCGCAGCTCAGATGATCCTTCTTGGCTTCTCATCTGGAAATGCCCTCGCTTTCGGAAGATACATTCTCTTCGCTTCCGGGTCAACAGCTCCCGATGGTTGGATCGCCCGTGCAATCGGTATTGCCGGCGCGACGTTCGCTGTCGGCATCCACGCCATCACCCCCAAATGGGGCGTCCGTCTGTTCAACGTGCTGGGTGTCTTCAAAGTTGCAGTCTTGATCTTTATCGTCTTTTCCGGGTTCGCTGCTCTTGCTGGTCGCCGTCGAGTTCCTGACCCTCACAACTTCGACAATGCCTTCCGCATCGAGGACGGAGATGGATACGGCAATGGTGGTGTCTACGGATATGCGACTGCGTTGCTGCGCATCATCTACAGCTACAAGGGTTGGGAGAATGCCAACTATGTTGTCGGCGAGCTGAAGAACCCACGCAAGACCCTGGCTATCGCTGCCCCCATCGCAATCGGTGGTGTCACAATCCTCTACGTCCTTGCGAATGGTGAGTTGGCCAAGTAAGCTATCCGTTGGTCTTCACTTGCTAATGTGGTGGGAAATCATAGTTGCATATTTTGCTGCTATTCCAAAGACTGAGTTGGCTAATGCCGAAGTCATTGTCGCCGGTGTCTTCTTCCGCAACGTGTTTGGCAACAGCGCCGGCGCTCGGGCTCTCCCGGCCTTCGTCGCCATCAGCAATTTGGGCAATGTGCTTGCGGTGAGCTTCGCCCACGCTCGTCTCAACCAGGAGCTTGCCAAGGAAGGTCTCCTGCCTTTCAGTCGATTCTGGGCGTCCAACAAGCCTTTCAATGCTCCTGCTGCATCTGTACGTATCGCCAGTCTCCGCAGCCATGTCACTATGACCATACGTTAACCACCCGGCCCAACTCAGCTTTTTCTTCACTGGATTGTGACTGTTATTGTGCTAGTAGCGCCTCCTGCTGGGCCAGCTTACAATTTCATCACTGACCTGTACGTTTATCCGGGAGCATGGATTAACGGCTTCGTCGGAATGTAAGTTACATCGGCTCAAGCTATTTTAAATGACTACTAACATGTGCCCAGCGGTCTGCTGTACCTCCAGTGGAACAAGAAAGAGAATTGGACCTCGCCATGGCACACGTATTTCCCCATTACTATCCTCTACGTGTTGGTCAATTTCTTTCTTTGCATTGTCCCCTTCATCCCGCCCAATGGATCCTGGACCGCAGACGGATACCCGTACTATGTGTTCCCGATCGTCGGCGTTGGAGTGCTGCTTCTGGGAGCTCTTTACTGGTTGTGCTGGACCAAAATCTGGCCAGCCTTCGGCGGATATAAAATCGTAGCCGAAAGAACATACGATGAAGCGGGCAACGAAGTTATCCGCTACAAAAAGGTCAGCGCGAAAGGGTTGTCCGGCCCTGTGGAATAACCGAGCACAATGGCAAATAATCTTTGCTGGGCAAAAGAATCACAATAATTGGGAACTAGTTTAGATAATAGTATTGATTGTTGATATCATGTCCAAGCGAACGCATGCAATCTAACGCTCTGCTAACAGTACACATTGGTATCATCCCTACTCGAGCCTCTCACGCTCCAAACCCTCGGTGTCGCCGGGCTCACGGTAGGTTCCAGACGGCTTCGCAGAGCGAGTGCGCTCGTCAATAATGTTGTCCTTATCAATGGCCTCCTTGTCATCACGCTCTAATATCGGTCAGTCAAATCTAATAAAATCGAAATCGGCAAACATACCCAGTTGTTGATCCGAGTCGGCGGTTTGAGGGTCAATGGGATCCTCAATCTTTGCATCATCGGCCTGGACTCTGATAGGCTCGCCGCGCTGGGGCTGGCGGGAGACGTACTCGTTGTCCTGGACGTCACCGGTGGGGGCTTCGTTGGAAGACATGATTTATGATTATTGAAAAAGAATTTGAGTATTTGAGTTTGAAATTGTGATGAAATGTTGGTGATATGATTTCTTTGATGATGTAGACAATAAATCCAACCTCAGGGACTTCACTTCCCTTCATATACAGAATTCAGCTGTGATATCAGCATGCTAGCCTTACTGCATTGAGTTGAAAACACCATCAACCAAGTCATTGATATCATCGTCGGCGCAAGCAGTCTATGACGCTGTCATTTACGCGAAGAAACGCGCATCAACGCGCCCGCGCTCAGTCCCTCCAGCCCCGTTGCAGCTGTCAGTGAATGGGTCGTGTCCCCGCGATGCCCAAAGCCGCTGCCGCTAGCGGCGCCACACTTAGACAAGCATCGCCAGATTGACCCAGCGACCAGACCAAAAATGCATACCCCTTGTTCCCAATTTCAGCCTTTTGAATCTCAATCAGCGATCGTCCCTGATCAAGGGGCTAAGACCCGATTGGACAATGGCTCGGAGTCATGATGTCCGGACCTGTCTGGATCGGCAGATCGAGCTCCAACCCCTGACTTATCTCGGTGAGCTCCTGAGCTTGAGTCAGCACACCGAACAGAGAAGCTCTCACCGAGATAGTCTCCGGCATTGAGTTCGGTGTGACATCATTCCGTGTTTCGACTGATTCTTGCGTAGGGCGGGTGAGCGGGCCGCATCATATTGACGTTTGCCATCGCCCCAGCACGCCTCAGCTTTGTCTCGAAACAGCAACGATCTGCACCCGTTTACATCACCCTCCTCTGAGAATAAGCAAGTTTAATCTTGCCGAGACGGGTACCCATTGCCAGCTCAAAGTTGCCTGAGCTCTTGGTGCTTTCCATGCAAAATGCCTTATCAAAGCGAAGTAACGCTCATTCTCTCATGTAGACAGCCTAGTTCTTCCTTTTCACACAGAATTCGAACGATCTCCTCATCATCCATTTCCATCGCTCATGACCAAGCACTTCATTGTCGCACAATCGTGTCCTTCCCCGCTCCCCTGCGATCCGATCGGACACTGATTCTTTGATGCAAAAAGTCGAGACGTCACTCCCCTGAACTACGAGGACCAAGCAAAACGGGCTCATCGCTAGTCCCGCCCATCAATCGTGCAGCCTTTCCGCTTCCGGTCTCCTCACGAGACTTGGCACATCCCCTCTCCTTTCACTCCCACGTGGACCGCTCGACGCCGCGGTCCGCTCTCGCGAATCAGCCATGTCGTCACGGAACTCGGATCGTCACCACCGCGACCGCGCGACCTATGAGGACGACGACCCCTACTACGACGACTACTCCTACGAGCGCCCGCGTGCATCACGCCGTGTGTCGCGGAGCGCACATGAGCTTGACTCCGCTGAGGCGGGACGCTCGCACCGGCGCCGCGGCCGCACCTACGACGATGAAATCAGCCCTGTCCGACCGAAGACCCGCGCCCGCTCGCTTGACCAGAGGCAATCTCGTCGCCGGAACGACAGTTACGACTCGTACGATGACTACTCTGACAGCGAAGATGATCGGCGTCGACGACGCAACAGGAGCCGTGTTCGGGGTAACGGTAGTAGCCGCCGGAAAGACAGCAAGGTCTCCGCTGCATCGACTTCGCGGTCTAGATTGCAGAGACGAGAGTCGGACAAGGCACACATCATACAGGCTGCCGCGAGCGCTGCTGTCGTTGCTGGCGCTGCGGAGGCATGGCGGATGAGGAAGGACAAGTCATCATGGCAGAAGAAGGGTATGAGGATGGCGACGGCCGCGGCAGGCGCAGGTGCCATCGCGGCGTTCAAAGACAACAACCCAAAAGACTATGGTAAGAAGGATGCAGTCGGGGCAACAATTGGAGGGTTGCTGATGAATCAATTTGCCAGCGGGATGTTAAAGAAATAATGAAAGAACATAGAGGAAGGCATGTGGGCACGCATATGACGAGGGAATTTCCGGGCATTATGATTATAACTTAACGACCATATAGAATTGTCTAGACGACCAGTATGACATACCATGAGTTCGGGAAGGCAATGAGTGCACAATTGAGTTGTTTATGTCGGGATATGTTTTCAACCGGATATGTTTTCAAGAAACTAGCAAGCATGGATGGTATTGAGTCCAGTTGTTGACCTGCCAAATGATAATGCTCTTCTTATCTATTAAGGCATGTGTCGTTTTATGCAAGAACTTTAAGATTTGACTTTATTGCTTTGCTCTGCAGCGGGGTATCATGATCCAATCTTCCCACTCATGAACGGATTTAGAATCAGGAGGTATGAGCCGAAAAGTGCAAGGTTATCACGCCTGAGAACTTTACCAGACTTGTGAGCTCCATCTTCTTCACCCGTGCCTGAACCGTCCTGCGACTGTCCCTGCTCCGCCCATATTTCTGGCGTTCCAAAATCAGTTTCCTCCTCTTTTGCTTCTGCGTCTTCGTCTTCATCCTCAGTCGGGGTCTCCTCTGAGTACGAGGGCGCGGTTGGAGATTGTGCGAGGTCTTCAAACTTGGTTCCATGCTCCACCTCGATAATCTTCTTCGCCGCCGCAATGAGCACATCCTTTTCCCAAAGATTCTCTCTGGGCAGCGCGAAAATCGACATTAATCTGATGAGCTCCAGCCTCATCTCGAGATCGCAACAGGTTGTCACTAGAAAGAACAGGTTTGCACCGAAGCCGGTCTCGAATACGAATGGAGGCGATACTGGGTCCGAGAAAGGCCCTTCGTGTGGTATCTGTGACTCCAACCATGATAGTTGCTTGAGCACTCGGTCAAAGTTGTCCACTGATCTCTCATAGCCTGACTTGGGATCATCAAACGCAATGTTGAGCCATATTCGGCAGCACTCGTAGCGGGTCAACAAGAAGCAACGATACATCTTGAGCCCGTACTCCGCGCCGTATTTGCAGTGTTTGGCAGCCAAGGCATCCAGCTCTGTCATTTTTGGGTCGAATTCGCTGAACAGCTTCAGCCACGTATTTAACAATCGGCTGATCGTGGATTTGTCGGTAAAGTATTGAGAAAAGACCGATATTTTCTTTTGAGGCTCAAACATGCCAGACGCAGTTTTCGGTAGTGAATGGGACTTTCGGCTTGACCGCATAATTCTTGTTGTGTGGTTGAAGATTCCGTCGAGCATCTCTTGTGCTTCGGAGAAGGTTGAAAACGTAGTTGGTATCGGCCCCGCCAAGTCTGAAATATCGGAAAATTCGGAATTCTCATCGCTGAAGAAGAAAGCAAATTCGTTAAGTCGTCGGAAAATGGGTAAAAGATGTTGTCGAGTCCAAGCATGCTGGGGCGAGGTCTTCAAGATTTCGACGCCATGCGTACAGTGCCTTAATGCCGCCTCTCTGTCCCCGCGTATGAACTCTATACAGACGAATAATACGCATACGAGAAGTACGACGGATTCTTTATGCTCTGATTTGATGTCTTTGAGCCCGTGAATGGCGTTGTTGTAGTGCTTGAGAGCTATTGTCTGGTCGTCGAAACGTATCTTCGCATTAGACTCGGGCGTATAATAAGATTGTTGAAATAGATCGCTAATTGAGATGATTGCGTGTCGTACAGCCGGCTCGAAAGCGCTGAACTGCAACACAATATTGGTCCAGAAGTAGGGATCCGCGGTGCCGGACATCAACGGACCCGCTGTCTCGCAAAAGAACTGCAGCGCATGGCCCTCACTTGATGAGTTCGCCCCGGGGAAGACATGGTGTGGCCGGTGCAGGGTGAGTGTAGTCGCATCGCGCGATCCAACTGGGTCTCGCACATCGATCTTCAGTAGGTAACCGTCGCAGACTCGGCCTGTCTTGATGCAGCGAACGCACGACGGCTTGCCTTCGTCACACTTGACTTTCCGGGCCCTAAGTATCTTGTCAGACGGTTGCACTTGGCAGAAGAGAGACGAGCATGGTACGGTTCTTTTTCTTTCTCCCACCGGCGGGGTCCTGTCGTACTTACTTGCAGGTGATGCACCCAGTCCTGACTTTCCGGTTCCCCTTGCGGGCCATACTTTTTTTTGTGTCTTTTCATCAACCCAGGCTCTTCCGCATTTGAAACAAAGGTCAGGCTCGGACTTTTCTGCAAGCGTATCCAGAGTCCGAGCTTTCTGGGTGTGGTTTTTTGCCTGGCGCGAGACTCGCTAGGGGCTTGATTGGCGAATGTTGCGCGAAAAGGTTGCGGGAAGAGGAGAACTTGCTCGGACTCGGGCGGGACACAAAAGACAACACACGATCGAGAGATCCACGCGTGCCAACTTTGATTGGTTTGGGCGGGGCTTACAAGGATTGATGCGAGCCGGCCAATCTGGGCTCGTGATGTGGGCAGGACCCCTGATTATTTGTTAGGATTTGGCGTGAGCTAGCCGCTGATGCACCGTTGGGGACAACCAACACCGCTTTTCAAGCGGGTGACAATCAGCTCACTAAGCCTGTTTTGGTGTTGGCGATGGGGCAAGTCCCCAGACAGGCTGCCTTTGAGGGGATATCAGGAGACAAGTTGCTATTTCTTCCGCAGGATTGGCCCCCATTATTGTTTTGCCAACCAACTCATACTTGTTACTTGTGGTAGACTCACAAATATGGACTCGAATATGAGAGGTTCGTCAAGCTTACGTGAGATGAGCATCGATCTTTTAGGCAGACACATGAGGGCAATGAGCTAAAACCCGAAGTTCCGGTTCAATCACGAAACTGCAAAGAATTGCTGGGGAGCCGGGAGGCATAATGAAGACTTCTAGGCGACGACGTCGAAAGTCTAGATAACACATAATTTTACTTTTTCACTGTTTGGATAAGATTGTCCGGAAGAGAAGACTACCTATGAAAATAAGCGTCTTTATCAAAGTTTTTGCAACTCAACATAATCCCATCATCCCATGCAAAAAAGCACGCTACGTCGCTGAATGCTCTACTCATCCCTACCTTGGGTGAGAGAAACTAATTACAGCGCACTGGAAGGATTTCAACTTCAACCAAGTTGCTTTCGGAGACAAAAAGTCTCCCAATGATTTGTTCCAGGAGACCATCCTTGGTCATTGCAATGGGCGCCATCAAAGAAGATGTAGTATACCGGGCCCTCAGGATGACATGTAAGTTCACGGATCTAGGGATGGTGGTACGGGGACCGAAGAAGACCCCACTAGTTGCCTCTATACCGCTGAACTAAACTTAGGACATGAGGAGCATGTTGTTGAATCTTTTCGGCCCTGCTGGGAATTCTACGCTTAGTGTTTTTGTTGACGTGAGCTTCGTTGACGTCGTGGTTGTAGAGGTGCCTATGAATGAGTATTAATCCTGCACAGCGCGGATCCGTCGCAGCATCAGTCCAGTAGAATCTTCCAAGAGAGCAGTACGATGTGCAGTTGCAACCAAGAGACAAGAAAGGGCTCTACGTAAAAACCGGAAGTAGCACTTTGGTCTCAGTCCAATGACGATCTCTTGATGCGACGGAGTTTGCGGAACGCCTTTGACGTGTTCGGAAAGCTGAGCACATTGACAGAAAAGATGTGATACTGTTGGGATGCATGCCATAATGAGGAAGCTAGAAAACCTCCGTGGACTCACCGAATTCTCCATCATGGTACTCGTCCACACATGCTAGCTTAGCCTTACGACCTCGGATTCCTCGGCTGATGGCCATGCGTGTAACTCACTTCCCAAGGCGCACTACACGTATTTTGAGCTTGTACGGTCATGGGCGACTTGTTGCTTCGCCTCTGACTTCTCTGTCCCCGGCGGTCATCTTTTCTGAGTCTGGCCAGACAAAATATGATATATGCTGTCCATCATCCTCCTGACATTTTGGTGAAATGCGCTCGGTATCGTTGATGGCTGTCCTGGCAGCAATGGCCCTCTGAACGTTACACGGCATTATAGTGTCTTCATCTTGGATCATCATCATCCTTCAGTGGTGTTACCTATCAACGTTGTCGCGCTTGTGCGGCATACCGAGTCCATTAAAACTCAATCCAAATGAGGTTTCCCAGGTTATTCTTAAAAGGCAAATCCTGTTTTTGAAGGATTCTTGAATTTCCGTGAACAGATGCTAACCGTAGAGGAGGTTATCCGTTACTTGTCAAAAGTACATATTCGGTCTTTGGTCTGCATGACGATGAATGAACATTCAAAGTTGGCGTTATTTATGTGCTCAATTGGAGAATCAACACTATAACGCCCCCACAACCCTCCATGTCAAATACGCTGATTGCCTCAAAATTCGTATGAACATCTTTATGTGCCAAACCCATACAGCAATTTCCGTACATCGATCCATCTCGAATATGACCAACGGGTGCCAATTCCTTAGTTAAAGCCGTATCCTCTGAGTCAAAAGGCTGGATCAACTGTCTTCAACCTAGTCGCGAATGTTGTTGTCACATTCAAGAAAAGCCTTCTTCTTCGGATCGCACAATGCCTGATTGAGCAATTGGGCCCAATTCTAAACATCGGCAGGATGTCCTCAGGAAAATCACCTGCTTAATCCATGGATGTTTGACATTGGTATGAGCCTTTGTAAAAGCAACTCCGACGTCACCCCAAGGCGGTATCACTACCAACGACTTTCTGCTCAGGTTCAATCACGATATCGGCGCTGCCGATTCCTCCGAACTCCAGCCCGAACAATCACCTCGGAGCTCGGCCAGCGGTGATCGGATCAGCCCTGTGGAGTCGCCCGAGCTGAGCTTATTTGGTGGAGGACTGCTCCACCAAGCTATTCCTTGAGAGGTTCGAGCGAGGCATTTCCTACTGGTTCGCATCGCGCGGAACACGAGCTCACCCACTCTCGTAGGGTTGGTGCCTGCATACGATGCTCCATAGCCGTTGATTAGATGATCTGATAATCTTTGAAGATTGAACCCTTGCCCGGTGAAGTTAGATGAGTCTTTTTCAACGACCTGCCCCATTGGGGCAAAATAAGCAGACCGTTGGTCATTGCCAAGACTCGGGAGTTGTATCCAGCTTGGCTTCTTCTCATGAGCACAAATGCTACATGCCGGTTACCGGCGCCATGGCCCATAAAAGTGTAATTAATGAAGAGGAGATTAAGCATCGCGACCTCGTGAGAGTGGGTGCATTCTCACGATGTAGGGCCCTGCGAAAGCGAACAACGATGCAACGAAGCGCAATAAATAGTAACCCAAGGCCTTGCCGTCTTGGCTTTCGCTTCGGCTGAACCGTCAAACCAACATTCGAGGTTTCGAGATCAATCGCCAATTCCACCGATCTCATCAAGATTGCCGGCAATGACTCGATGGTACAGCATCGCGCAAGCGCTTCTGCTCGCTGCCGCACTCAATCCAGTGGCGGCCGAGGAGAGCAGCTTTGCCGGTCGCCGCAATCGCCTGACCACTCCGGCGTCCGAAGCCGCTTCTGGCCGGTATATCGTCGAGTTGCAAGCCTCGACCGGCCCGAACGCCAGACAAGACGCCACAGTCGCAGACTCTGTCGTCGACCACATCACATCCCTGGGATACGACGCTAAGGTCAAGGACGACTTTTCTGCTATCTCCGGTCGCTTCAAGGGTGTTTCGGTGGAGATCACCAACGACAAGTCCACCGGCGCTCTAGATGACATCAAAAGTATCCCCGGAGTGGCTGGCGCTTGGCCTGTGTATCCTATCACCCTGGATGCATCCTTTGAAGTCACCACGGGCTCGCAGAAATGGAACCCGCATATCGCTACACGCGTTGACGAGCTTCACGAGCGCAATATCACTGGCGCGGGTCAGCGCGTCTGCGTTGTTGACAGTGGCGTTGATGTCTCGCACCCAGCTCTGATCGGCAAGGTTGCTGGCGGTAAGAACCTGATCGAGACCAACTCAACTGAGCTCATCGACTGCGCCGGCCACGGAACCTTCGTCTCTTCCGTCATTGCCGCATCGCATAAGGACTTCTCTGGCGTTGCTCCTGACTTGGAGATCTACATGTACAAGGTCTTTGGGTGCGAGGACTCGACTTCCAACGACATGGTCCTCAAGGGTATGCTTGCTGCCGACTCAGACGACTGCGATATTATTTCGGTGTCCATTGGAAGCAACACTGGCTATGCCAACTCCGTTCTCTCCCGTGTCGCTAGCGAGATTGCTCAGGACAGACTCATCATTATCGCTGCGGGTAACTCGGGAGAGATGGGTCCGTACTTTGCCAGTTCTCCTGCTGCTGGCCGCGGTGTAGTCTCCGTTGGATCTGTTGAAGCTTCGCAGACCCTCGGATGGCCAGCGACACTCATTTCTTCCAGCGGCCAAGCATTGAACATCTCTTATGTCACACCCGATGGCACCAAGTTCAATCAGACGGTCAATGTCCCTATCGTTCTAGACAGCGGTGATTCTTGCAACATCGCTGGGTCTGGGTCTGAAGACACAGCTGTGCTGGCTAAGCGCGGTGTATGTCCGCCAGCAAGCTCATACTCTTCCATCGCAAGCGGCGGCTTCGGGTTCGGCATCCTCTTCGACTCGTACAAGCAGGGCGCTTACTACATGTCTGATGTGACCCCCTGGTCCGACACACTCAAGTTGATGGCAGTGACGACTTCCTCCGTCGGTGACTGGGCTTCGACGCAGATTGGAAAGAACTACACTCTTCGTCTTCAGATTCAAGCAGACGCCCAGCCCGCGGCATTCGCTGCAGAGGTTCCCAGTTCCGGCCAGATCTCAAGCTACACATCATGGGGCCCAACATACGAGAATGGCTTTTCGCCCATCATCTCAGCCCCCGGAGGTGTCGTCTATGGCGCGTTCCCCGACAACCGGTATTCCATCTCTTCGGGAACCTCGTTTGCGACGCCCTACATCTCTGGCGTTGCAGCCTTGTGGTTTGCGCATGCGAAGAAAGATCGTGCCGAGTTCGTCCGCCGCTTGACTTCGACTGCCGTGGCTCTTCCTGCCTTTAACAACGGTGACGCTCGTGTCGTGGCGGAGATTGCCTCTCTTGCACAGCAAGGTGCTGGTCTCATTGATGCATCAAAGCTCTTTGACAGCACTACCGTCTTGCTTTCTGAGCCGACCCTCTCATTGAATGATACCGACAACCGTGTCACAACGCATACCATTCGCATCCAGAACACCGGGACCGAGGAAGTGACTTATAACGTCACTCACATCCCGGCATCTACGGTTGCCTCCAGAAACTCGATCTGGTACCCCAACGTATACTATCCGCCTCTCCTGTCCGCAACCGGCTCACTTGCGGATGCAAAGACCGTCACCGTCCCTGCTGGAGCTACTCAGGAGATCGAGGTCACCCTGTCTGCCCCATCTCTCGATGCCGACAGCGGCGCACTTTGGAGTGGCAAAATCCTCTTGGCGGGCTCTAATGACGACCTGATCACCATTCCCTACATCGGCGTCGAAGCTTCGACGTACAACTGGACCCCGCTACACCACGGCCCAGAGTCATACCGATACGATGATTCTAACGGTGACCTGCTTCCGATCGACTATCAAGGGCGGGCCTATCGCCCAGCCGAGGGCGAGTCACCGGAGACCTACTTCGCCTTCAGATACGGTACATACGAGTTCTCGGTGGACTTGGTCGGGGTGGATTGGACCACAGAACAGTTCTCGTACCCACCTCAGCATGGTTCCGGATCCAAGGCTTGGCTTGGCTCTGTCAGATCCCAGCCCGTTGTCCCCGGCGGGTACATGGACTTCCCCATGAGGGAAGTTGTCCGCTTCAGCCAGGGTAGCTTCATCACCTTCCGTGCATTCGCGAACGGAACCGACATCCCTTCGGGCCGCTACCGCATTTTCACGCGTGCTCTGCGCATCTTTGGAGACGCATCCAACCCGAAAGACTGGCAGCTCTTCCTCTCGGACCCGTTCTCAATTCAGCTTGGCAACGATCCCATCCCTGGCCAGAATGCAACTTTCACCACGAGACAACCTTCGGCAACTGCGTCTGCCACAGTGAGCTCCACGGCTGCTCCCGCTACAACATCCGCCGTCGCTACGACCGTTCCCATCTCCGTTCCAGGCCCCACCACAACTCTCACCGCTACTGCCACGCTAACTGGTCTATCAGGTGCTTTCACTTCTCTCAAGCTTCAGCGCCTCCGCGAAGACACTCCGTTCATCACCGATCCCGAGGCTTGGATGGAACTCCATGTTCAGATTTCCCTTCCCAGTCCAGTTGCGGCAGACTCGGTCCTGACCTTCGCCGTTCCCGCTGAGATCACTGACATCGCCGAGGGCGACCAACTGTCTGCGTCTGGTGCCCAGGCAGGATCCACTTCCTTCGACGCGGAAACCCGTCTGTACACCATTGCCCTCGCCGACTGGACCACTTGGAACAAGAACATGGTCGGCGTCTTCTTCCTTATGTGCCGCTTCACACCGGCGTTCGCCGCTTCGATGGAGCAAGGCACATATGTGGTTGAGTTCCCCACCGTCGGCAAGGTTCATCAAGCTACAGTGTCCTACACAGCTGTGGACAGATCAACTATCTACGACCGACTGGTGACATCGCCCTACGACGGTGCCAGCTTGTTCACAGTTGAGGCCGAGATTTCCGCCATATAATTACTCTGCTTCGTTGTACATATTCATTATCTTCAAGACGCAAAACAGCGTGTACATAAATACAAAATATCGAGAACTGACATTAGCTTGTTTCTTACTCAGGTTTGTTCTGAGAGATCATCAAGTATCTACTTGCCCGCAGCACCGATGTGATACGTACGATAAATGCCTTGATCTTGCCTTGAATCTATGAATGGATTGTGCCTAGCCAGTTGAGCCCATTGTCAAGGTTTAACCATTAGATTTAAGAAGTTCCACTTGCATCGCCAAGATCCTGTCCAAAAGCCTTTTGGCAGTTTTGACATGTGCCCTGGGGCTGGTCCGAGTCCGCCACCTTAAAATATGATTTACATAACAAGCTCGTAAATCAGAGTTTTAGGGTCGCATACGTGGGGGGCCCCTCGGATATGACGATCCAGTTCAGAAGTCTTGTCCCGGACCCAGACAGAAATGGTGATTATCAGATGATCTGATAAGATTAGATGGGACGAGCCCGCCGCAAGGGCCTTTTAGGTTCTCGGTCGAATCGGCCCCGCTGAATGCGCTCAGCAGTCCGCAGCTTTCTGGGATGGATCGGCTGATAGCACCGTGGAGTTGCTTTGCCAAGATTCATGCCAATAGCGCGCGCGATATCGGTCGGCGCAGTTCAAGGGACGAACTTCCTGTCCTGGACTAAGTTTCTGGGCATGCCGGAGGGAGGAGCTCAGGTAGGATCGGAGGTTGTTGAAGATAAAAAGGGTTGCTTGGTACGGGGCATTTGAGGGAAAGTTCATTAGACATCTTCATCCAGCACCTTTCGCGCCTCACTATCCACATCCACAACTAAACTTCCTTCTACAACTTCAAGATGCGTTTCTCCATCACCTGCGCCGTGGCTTTTGCCGCTTCCTTGGCCTCTGCCACCCCTCTTGTCACCCGCAACCAGGTCTCTTGGGACTTCCCTGAGGAAATGCTCGCCAAGCGCCAGGATGTTCCTGCGCCCGGTACTCCCGCTTACCTTTGCCATGAGAACTGCGGTAAGTATTATGATTCCTCCCACAGTTTCTTTCTCATGCTGATCAATCTTGGCTTCTAGGTACCTCAATCACTCTGTCCCGCGAAGCGGGCTACTGTGAGAACTACCAGTGGATCGCCAGATACGACGCTTGTCTCCAGTGTGCGAACGCCCAGAATGTCTGGCAATACTACGGCACCTCTGTCACTGCTGCTGCCGCTGCTTGCGGTTTCACTGCCGTTCCGGCCAAGCTCTAGACTACTTCCATCAGGCAGTGAGCTATCGCCTCGTGTTTTGATGTGGAAGATGTGACATCATGATGGAAAAGTGTTTGGATCAATTTAGTAATGAAGATGTATATAATGATAAGAAAATTCACTGCAAATATTGGAAAGATGCGCTTTGGGGGCCAGACGCAAAGTTGGTGTGGCAGATACGTGGCTTTCACATCTGCAATCGTGCTTGCTCTTTAGCTTGCCCATGACCCGTACACATTATTTTCGAATTATAGATCAGGGCATAGCCTAATGAATGAGAGTCTCTTTGAATCATTGAAACACAGCCATTGATTGGGTGAACCACCGACGCCTGGAGACGATCCTCAACAAGGTTTGCGGGCGTATTCGCTCATGAATACAGCTAAGGCTTTGCGCTAGACAAACCATCATGATGCTGTGGAAATAAGCAGAGAAACGAAAATCAAATTCGAGGTTCTAGGCTTTCGCCTAGCTAAAGAAAATACGGAATAAGAAAATTCCCTGCAGGTCGCCTGGATACCATTTTAGCCAAGGCTTACTTCGATGCTATGATTCCACCCTTTAAAGGCCAGTCCAGATTGAAAGCAGATCTTTCAGAAACAGTAGTGGCGATGGTTCTCTCATCTGTAGAATGAGCTCGACTACGTCGAGGAGTTGAATCGTAACTGTGTCTTTGAAGCGATTGCCTAGCAGATGACCCTGATTTGTCATCCATGGCAAGCAAAACCGGCGGCCCTTGCGACTGATTATCAGTCTGATCAAAGATAGTCGGATAATACATGTCCGGGGACTTTTCATGGATGTCGTCGAAAATGTCCACGAAATGAGTGAAGTACGCAACTCTTTTGATGCGAGGGTCACCGCCGTAAACATTTCGGCCCCAGATTTGACCCACCAGTCTCTGAGTGTCCATGTCGATGATAGCGGCACCCGAGTCGCCTGGCATGCCGATACCGCCGGTATTCCATTGACCTTGTGGAATCATTCCTGGATAGCCTTCGTCGTTCTCTACGAACCACTCTCTAGTTCTGGTTCCTGTTGATGAATGCTTCACTATGGCCGGTGTTTCACAAATAACGCCGTATCTGAGACCGCTGCTTCTTCCGCTGCACTGAATAGTGTGCAACTGAGGACCTTCGAGGAAAAGTCCAGGAATATCGTCTGAATTTGTTTCAACCTCTCGTTCTTGAGGGACATAACGTAGGCAATTTCTCATCTTCAGGTTTGTCTTCAGCGTGATAAATACTGCCCAATCAGTAATGACATGTGGCGGGTCTTGAATGGTAGGCGGAGTGAAGGCCCGAAGTGTCCTGGAAGGTCGATATGTCATGTACGCAGGTCCGGAGTCCGTGTGGAGCTTAGCGATGGGTTCAGGTTGCCTGTCATCACGACAGTCAATGCTCGCTGGATGAAGAAGACGGAGTATGGGTGAATTCTTTGTTTCGGTTGGAGAAGGTGTATCGAATAGGTGACGACTAACAATGTATCCGGGGTTCCCATTGAGACTGATTTTGGGGCCGAGAGTCGCTGCGGCTTCTATGCCTTCACAGCCAATCGAGTCGCCTATCATGAGCTCGTTGCGGGCATTTATGTTGATAGGGCCATCCCAGCCGTCTTCACGCATGGCGGGAGCTGATGAAGAAGTGTTAGCGCTTGGTTCAACAGTTCCTTCGACAAATTGAAAACCAACGCTAAGCGAAACCATTGGTTCAACTTTGAAGATGTGCAAGACGTCCGCTTCGACCTTTTCACTGATGTCGTCCCGAAGCTCAATTTCAGTCATGACCTCGATAATTCGTTGGCTGTGGACATAATCGAATTGAACTGTGACGCTATAGTCGCCTTCGTAATTGGATTCCATAGTTTCTTGAAGACAAGGAAGCGCCTTCTCTTCCCATATCTTGTTGAAAACCTTGCTCGTTTCTGCTCTGGCGCGAAGTCTGGTGCGGGAATCCTGTAGGTTTCTTGAAGAATTCGACATCTTGGTTCTAGGAAAGGTGCTGGAAGTCTGTACGAGTTTAGGGCGATTATCGTCTTCCGTGTTCTTCATAGACAAGACAACGCCGTTGCCGGAGTCGTATGATCTTTCAGCGCGAATTGGCACCGTTCTGGCTCTCGGAGGGCCGTGGTAGTCTCGTTCAGAATGGCGAGGTCCCTGGTAGACAGCGAAAATGGGAGGTAAGCAATTAAGCTTCTTCAATCCTGACTTGATTGACTTTCCGCTGCTGCTCAGGGTACTGATTATGGTCGACGTCCTTCGTGGGCGAGGCCAAGTCTTGTCCGAACGCGGATCCGAGGGCTGCGCCTCGTTCTCACCCTGCTCAGCTGAGAAGGTGACCGCGCGTCCGGGCGTAGGCCGGATCTGCTGAGTTTCCGATTCAGACTTATGTCTCTGTCGATAAGTTTGGCATCCATCGTTCCTGAATGTTCGCTGCTGTGGACTATTTGTGTCTTTGTCCCTCCCAGACTCGACCTTGTCATGGCGGTAGCCGGTTTTCTCCCTGGGCCGAAACGTGTTAGTTTGGGTGTTTGCTTAGGCGTCAAATAAGTTCTAAATCTTATAGAGTATTTCAAATACCTGTCGTCGTATTCATGTGTGTTTTGTCGGCTGATTCTCGGCCGCGAGCTTCTTAGTCTGTTCCATACACGACGAACTTGGCTCTGGCTTGGCATATTTGATGTGGGTGCTACCGGGGCTAGGTCGTAATTGGGAAGCAACGCGTCGTCGCCGACGCCGATATAAGCCAGGAGCAGTGCCCAACTCGTAAACTGCGACGAATTGCACAGACCTAGAACGGATCCATCGCCACCTATGTATACCCAGAATCCCTCCAGAGCCTTACAACAGATCAGCCGCAAATTCCATCGCGATGGGAGAGATGACACCGAAGAGCCCTGTAGCCTTATTAGTTACGGGGCTGTGCAGCCGAAGTGGAAAAACGCTCAAGGGAGTTGAGGCAGCCCAATGGGGGCACCACCATGTCCCAACGCATGCGGCTGGGCTTATGCGGTTAGCGTATGACAAGGTAGGAATGGCCGCCCGAATCCTGCAGGCGGAGCAGCAATAATCTGTCTCAGGCGTCTGAAGTTGCATTTTCGGCTCATTTTCTGGGTCGCAATAGAGGTCATCAGGTGTACTTATGGTGAGACTGGATGCCAACACGAAATGTGGCTTTTTGCACTTTCAAACGTGCAATTGACGATAACGAAGCCGGGGCCAAGACCACCAACCATTATGGTTGAGATTATCCATTTGAAGATTGCTCTACAGTCAAGTGTTCTTGCAGATTCCGTATGGAGATCCGACCGCCAAGTGGAAGGCGAACTCCGTAAGAACAGCCTGTCGCAGAGTTTGGCAGCAGATGAGTGATGCAATCTAGGCTGGTGCACCCGGCCAGCATCCCAGGTTGAAGGATGAGATCTTTTGCAGTGCCAAAGGGGAAGTCCTATACTTAGCTTCACATCACTTTCAGAACGAATGAAACAAATATGGTTTCGATGGAAGTTGGAGATGAGAGCCGCAAAGTCTACGAGGAGTTGCTTGGTTAGAAAGTCACTTTGAGGTTGTTCTTTCAACACAACCATTGTTGATTGAGGGAAAGTTTCAATCAACTACACAAGGCCACCACTGAGTAGTTCATTCGGCACTTTGAAATTCTTTGAGGCTCAACACTGGTTTGTCTTTCCTGAGGTGGTAATTGCTTTGGTCATCCATTGCGACTCGTTATCCAAGGTTTATGGTGGTGAGCGGGTGCAAGGTCTGTCTTAGTCGTCAATTCACAACCACGCACCAAAGCCATGTTACGCGTCTAAGCACAACCACCTCGAGCATCATGTAACCATATTTCTACGCGTCTAAACAGTAGAGAAGGGTCAGTCACATGACCTGGTGGGCAGGCACTCAGAGAAATAATTAATTTTGATCTTGTTGTTTTGATTCCAACCAAAGCAACCCGAATTATCACCACCTCCTACTCTACCAAATTTTCATTGCTCCTCTCATCAAACACATCGAAATCGCGCCAGTCGTCATCATGAAGATCATCAATATGCTTCTCCTCCTTGCCGGCATCTTTCTGATGATGCTTGGCGTTCAGTACGACGAGCGCGAGGGCGAGCGTCGCGACCAGCTCCCTCTTGGCTGGTTCGGCGGCGTTTTCTTCCGCGGTGTCGCGGCTCAAGACAGCACCACCCCCTACGACCGTTGCTTCGCTGTCCCCGATACGTCTTCCATCAACCAGACTTCTGTCAATCACACCGAGAGTGACGACTACTTCAAGACGGCCGGTGACAACATCTACGCTGTCCCCGGCTCCCTCGATTTCTGCCCCATCGACTCCTTCGACGAATTCAAGCGCAACATCGAGGACAAGCTTTCCGGCATCAAAGAGGGCGTTGAGCATGATATCGAGGCCATTGAATCCGCCGCCAGCAAGATCATCGACCACGCTTACAGCTTCCGCAAGAGTGTACTCGCCTACCTCGTTCGCATTGTCACCTTCGGTTTTTACTCTGTCGAGGACCTTGAGGCCATCGTCACTGCCGATCCGTGCGAAATTCACCATGATGACGATCCCGACTTCGTCCCCATTATCGAAGCTTTGGGAGACTTCATCGTTGAATGTGTCATCGACCTCAAGACTGGAATCCACAACTGCTTCGCCTCTGTCCACTACTGGATTATCACTCGCTCAGACAACTTCCTCTGCCTCTCCTTCATGAGTGCTGGCTTGACTGTCATGGCGGCTCCCGGCCTCGTGTCTGGACCAGTCTTGTGTGTCATCGCCTGGGGCATGCCTGAGTTCGTCAGTGGTAGGTCTCCCGAGCTCCCCTGAACCAGACCGCGATGTACAAAATTGCTAACTTCTTATTACTTGCAGAGTGGCTTACTGCCCTGATCATGCACATGTTCGACGAAGAGCTCGCCGTCGGTATCATCCGCCTCTGCGAGAGCGCCGTTGACGGTGGCCCGGGCCTTGACGCCTTTAACTACCTGGTTAAGGTCGGTGGTCTCGTCGCCGTCCTCGACTCGTTCGCCAGTCTTGTGGCTGGCTTGACCAAGTAGAAGACGGGAAGGTTACAGTGCCGGGATAGTATCTAGGTCGGCTGGACCAGAGTTTTTGGACTGGCTATTACTTGGAAAATGCCCTTCTGGCTCTTTCTTCCGTCTCCATTGCCTGTCTCTGGCTGCGGCCAACATCGCGTGTTTATCCCCGAAGGAGAGGGGAATACCTAGTCTAGGATCGTGGTCAAAGATGCCACCATGGAATTGAGACATTTTTCTGATCTCAATGAAGATCTAACTGCCCCTGGGTTCGTGATGGAACGTGATCATGATGCTTGCGGACGCCTCCGTTCAGTGTCCATGGCAGCCTCAATCAAAGAGGACAGCAGAGATACTTACTTACGACTGGACGATTTTACTGCGATACCCATCATTGGGGCATTGCAGCAACTACTGATACTCAATCAGGTCCTGCTGGTATCAAATATCACGATTGGCTTCAACAAATGCCACTGCGGTGGACGGCTCAAGGCGTGTTCGCTTCTGCAGCCGGAATGTGGGTTTTAATATTTTGCGCAAATGCCTCTGCTATTTGCATCCAGATAAATCATCACGATCAAAGTCAGAAAAACTGACTACAGAGGTCACAAAGAGAGCATGATTCTCCCGGAGGCATCAAATGTTCGTTCGAGAACTTCTCACCCCACTGTCGGCCGGTCTACCCATGCATCGTGAAGTACCCACTCCGAGGGCTTCAACCCCACATTCCGTCCCACACAATCAGCAATTGCGACTGCCGTATCCATTCAACAGTCGGTCTATTAGTCTAGTTGGTTAGGACGTCGGATTCTGATCTCACAATCAGTCCCTTCCGTAAGCCCAGGTTCGAATCCTGGATGGACCTTCTTTTGCTCTTATGATGTCCTCACTTCATGTGGTCCAGGCGATCCTTTTTGCCGGACGAACTCCGTTCAGCATACCTCATGAACATATGAATAAACATTTTACTTCTACGCTATCATACAGACCGTTACTTCATTAAAGCGTTCCTCTATCATCGACTTTGGCTGTCTTGCCGCCCAAGTACTGAAAGTCACCATCCCCTCTGACCCCAATCGTGAACACTCTTGCTTGCCCCAAAGCGCGCTGGAACCATCCCAAACGAAAATGTAGATCGGATAGCCTGCCATGAAGCTCGTCTGTCGACAACAACTGGGTGCTCTCCGGCAGATGATCTGACGCATTGGACCCTCGCAACAGCGCACCCATGGTCGCCATGCTGTGAAACCCATCCGGAGCCAGACCCTTGACATCCAAGTGGAATGGCCAGTTCCTGCCCACAATACGCTTTGTTACCACGGACAGCACCGCGGAAATGTGAGTCAACGCCACGGCTACCAGGATCGCGACCAGGATATACGTAACCGTTGCGTTCTGCACTAGGCGACGTCTCCCATTGTCGCTGACGACAGCTTCTAAAGCCGGGAGCCCGTCAGGTGGCGCTGCATTTCTGGAGCGTGCTGTCAGGTTGTAACGGTTTTCGATATTGACCAGCTGCGCGGCGACTAGGCCGTAGTTGTGTTGCAGGCCTTGCAGGATCTCTTTATCCTGGCTCGCGTCTCCGAGTGCTTCGAGAGGAAGCTTCCCAAACGGCTCTATCAACGCTTTGAACTGCTCACCGATCCAACCAGCAAGTAAGTCGGCGACGGCTAGCTGGGGATAGGCATCGCCAACTTGAATGTTGATGAATTGTTGATCAACATGGGGTATGTCCAGAGTAGGCGTCCACGGCTTGATCGTGGACAGATCTGCTTGCGGGGGCCTTTCGGGGTCCAAGACGTACTCGCCATCATTTGCGGCGAGATGAACCTGCGTGGTTGCTTCGACCCAGGTGTAGTTGCATCTCCACATTGAGAAGTAATCGAAGCCATTGTTTTCCGTTGAGAACTTGCCCCAAGCGTATGTCTGAAATCTCCATGATGCGTACTCGTAGTCAGTGGCATTGACGCCCAGACTACAAGCCATATTGATATCAGCCGTGTTTTGCGGAGAATAGAAGACATCCGCCATGTACGAGACACCAAGTCGATTCGTAGCGACGCCCATGTCCAAGCGGTTTAACAACTCAGCTGTGGTGCCATTGGGGCAGCTGAACGGCTGAGTTATGATGGCTTCGTAGTACTTTGTCTCTTCTACCCAACTGGTGATGTTGATATTGTACTCTGACTCGGGTACCTTGAAGCACTCCATTGGGTACAGCTTTGCCGATGGTACCGTTGCTGTAATGGTTGTGTTTGGTGACAGAGGGACTGTGTCAACACCACCAAGTGCCGGAAACACAAGATCATCATAGGTGTTCTTTGGGTAGGCCAGCGACGCTTCACCTTGTCTGGTCACGAGACTGCTCAGCAGCTGCCGGTTGCTCCTCGAAAGAGATAGTCCGTCAAGTCCTCTCCCAATCTCTGTCGAGCCAAACCAACTTTCCTGTTGGAGCTGGATGTTGTGGGAGTCGGGAATCGACTCGACCGTGAAAATGACAGACACTAATGTCGTAAGGAAGGCGCAAGTGATCGCGAGTGATTGTGACAACGTCACTGCCCAGACGCGCTTCCTTAGAGAAAGGTAGAGGGCTCGAAGGCCCAGCATATCCATCAAGGAAACATCGAGATCTCTCGCACTGCACGAGCGAGTAGATAGGCACGAGAGGATAGCCAGACCCCTGTACGCGAAGTCGCAGCAGCTTGTGTACAGGGAGACGCCGAGCATGACCAGAGCCGGGATCGAAGTCCAAAGCAAATGAAGGTACCCTTCCTCGCTCACCGTTGCCAAGCCGTTAGATGTCTCTGAGACCCTCAAGGCGTACAAGAGCCCGACAACAATGGCGAATGTGAGCAAAGAAGACAAACCTCGAGCCCAGGTCCTCAAGACCAGTGGCGTAAAGTCGCAATGGCTCCAGACTGTTGACGGAGAGGTACTGTGGGCAACGCGGTCCGCGAGGTCAGGATGTTCTTTGAAGAAGATCATGTTGCCGAGAATCGTTGCGGGGTCTCTGTACCAGACCGCAGTGCGACTCGTGTGCCGAAGCAATACTGATGCCACCACAAGACTGAGCAGAGCAAACAGCGCTGCCATGGTCCAGCAGACCCATTGGTTGACAACCAGCTTGCTGACGCTGTCGACGGTAGACCCGGTCACAGCTAGTTGGGACTCGTCATTGACCCGAAGCCGATAGTGTCCAAGCAGGGGTCCAAGGGCTTGGGACATATTCAATACCGCGAACTGGAGGATCTCGTTGGTATATAATAACGGATTCGAGACGTTTACTGCTACCGCGAGCGACTCGCCTCTGAATTGAGAGAGGGAATCAACCGGCCCTGCAACCATGCCAACACCCGTCGTGCCCCAACGACCACCAGCTTCAGGCATAGCTGAGTTGAGCATAGTCCATAGGTCAGCCGTGACCGGCGTCTTTACTACGTTTGGCAACTCTGTAACGTTAGGGCTGATACCGTCGTCGACTACCCTGACCTTGGAGACCCAGCCGGTGGAGGTGCAGAGCACCGCTGCAACGTTGAGGAAGTCCGGCTGCGATGCATTCTTGGTCGAGCCCCCGAATCTCGCAGCGTAGTAAAGCGACTGGTTGAACTGCTGCGGCAAGTTCGGACAAGGCTTGCCAACCGAATTGGTGACCACCCAGTTGCCGGTAGTCTGTCCTTTCGCGGTCTTATTCTTGTCCCACAGGATCCGGTCGCTAATCACAGGTACTTGTGCGTCGCAGCCCGGAAACGTAAGGCTGACATTGAACGTGTGGTAGTTGAAGCTGGAGACGGTTGGTGCGGATGCGGTGTAGTCCTCCATCTTCAGGCACTCGATCTTCGAAAAGTAGCCGTCGACGTCGACGCTCAGGGGCGAGCTGGTCGTCCCGCGCGCGGTGCCGTTGCTGAATTTGAAGGTCTGATATGCCAGGTTCTCATTGACGCCAAAGGGGAAGCGCATCTCGAAGTTGACGAGAGCCTTCGCCGTGTAGTAAGCGCTTCCTTCTGTATAAGTCGTGGCCGGAGCGGTTGTGTTGAAAGAGTTGAGGACTTGGACTTCGGCCGGTTCGGAGACTCGGATGGTGGCTAGGCTGTAGAGGGAGGGCGCGAGAACGATCTGGATTTTGAGGATGAGAGAAACGAAGCAGATGAGGAAGACGAAGTAATGCTTTCTTTTCAAGGATTGAGAGAGAATTGCGGGGGACAGCATGGCTGTGTAATCGAGGTCGTAGATGTTTTCATTCTTGCTTTGGTCTTTTGCTCGACGGTAGGCCATCCAAGGCATGTATCGTATGGCTTGAATCTCGACTCGGGCCCAAAACAAGGAGATAATGGTGAGAACTAGGATGAATGAAAGTCAGCAGTGTATCTTTCTGCCCTCAGTTGAATTGCACTTACTTGCGGTTGGGCCAAATCGCCACAAGTAGACAAGATTCTCTCTCGTTCTGACAAGGCCATCGTTCTCCTGCGAGTACCAAAGCATCACGGGAAGGACGATTGTCAAGGTGATGAACAGCGCCAGGAAGGTCGATAGAGTGACTGGTCGCAGCCAAACCGGGCGCCATCTCGCATTCTCTACGCGGCGAATAGAATTCCCGCCTCCCTTCGCGCTGCCCTTTTCCGAACTAAAGGTGGGATCGCTCAGTAGTCCATGGTGGCTGTCCGGTGTCGGGCGAATATCCACAGGAGTTTCCATTGGATATGCGTCATTTTCCTTCGTTGTGAGAGGCTTCGTGGATGGCCGACCGTAGCTACCGGTGAAGTAATCGTTGGCGCCGAGCGCCGAGGTCCGGGAGTCCGTGTCGTGCGGCGCCATTCCGGTAGTCAGGCCGGGGCTACGCCTGATTAACTTTCGGAGGATTCGATTGTACCCGCTCAGCGGCCGTAGGACTTGGATCGGATCGCGAAAAGAGGCAGCCTCAATGCATCTATCCTATCATGACCACATGGCTGAACGGCAATGCCAAGACATACACGCTAAGAACTTTGGTAGAAATCATTCGGGGGCGCAGCGGTGTTCACTTATGTATGGAGAGGTCGTAGGATTCAACGTTGCGGGCCCATCTTCCCACGGCCAGGGGAAGAGTTTCCTATCCGTCAACCACATGGTCAACTCTCCCGATCGCGAGTTCGCTGACCAGTGAGGGCAATTTTCTTCTGAGCCGCGCCTGGTTTTAGACCCCAGAAGCCTTGCATTAGATCCGGATGCCGCTTCAGCTCGCGCTTGGCAATGCATGTCAGACTCAAAACTGGCAGCCGGCACGCTGAAGGAGGGACTTCAGTACAACCCCTGCATGACGCCACAAATCATCGCCTTCTCAGTCAATCATGAGTCTGCAATGACCAGCATGATGGAGTGCAGACAGGGACTCGACGTATATCGGACTCTGTAAAGGTCGATTTGGACCACAGGCTCGGGGCTCTAAATGGTTGCCTAAGAAGTGGTTCACTTTTTATGGCGGTGTTTTGAGTCTTTAGGCAGCACGGTAGCATCACCTTCAAACCCCGCTTTCCGGCGGCTAGCTGAAGACCATGAACAGGGGGTTCTCCTGGGCTGGAGGTGAGAGTCTGGAGATGGGCCAGACCCAACCTTTCCAAATCCTCCCAACTTTTAACTAAAATTCGAGAACGCGCTTGCTGATGCCCCTGAGGTTGTCATTGGTCACGGGCACGTGATGGCGTAAGCCTTGATGCACAGCCGTTGAGACCAAGAGATGTAGTGGCTGCCTGTCATATTGCAATAGCGCTGAGCCAATCTCTTCCATCTCGACCACTGATGTTCATCTTGACAATTTAGCATCAGGTAATGCCATTATGAATGGATTATCATCGTCGCGGGTAAGTTGAAGTCCGCTGGGGAAGATGCTGACTTCTTAGACACACAGATGCTATGCAGTACACTAGCGAATTCCATCTTCTACCTTCAGCCCCATTCAATTTGTGGAAGGTTAGAGCCTGTCGTTGGGACGGGATGCAGACGTATCATTACGTGGAGTAATTTTGGCCCTGCGCCTTCAGTTTAACCTTTAGGCCAATCATGGATAGACCAACAAGCAAATGCCAGAATGTTTGCAGGTGAGTTCTTGCGGTACGGACCGCGCATTTGCGTTCCTGCGTCATGGCAGGGGTTGCCGGCTTCGTGGGGCTGGGCTGACTCGGACGGGCTTGGATGGGTCCTGATAAGGTGACAGCGTCTGGTCCTCGTCGACCGTCTCACATTCATCGTTCATGGTCAGTTCAAGGTCTGAGTTTTCGTGTTGATTTGTTCTTAAAAGATCGAGGCGCTGTGATCGATTGCTATCTCAAGTTTCACATGGCAATGTCTCATAGCCCTCGTAACACCGATATTGATGAATCAACCCCGAATCCTACATACCCCCGTTGTTATCCCATCCCCTCGCTCTTTGGGCCGCAGAATCTTCAAGCCCGATCGACGGCAATAAGCACGGAAACCCACTCTTAAAGTTGCACTAAGCAGTTCTGAGGCCCCCGATACCACTCCAAAGTGAGATGACGTCCTGCGTAGGACCGGGCCGGCCACCCGTAAAAACTTGTGATTAATTGGGTCCAGTTCAAGATAAGAAAATTCGGTCTTCTTTGCGAAAATTCGCCTCGCTCCTTCTTTCCTCCCTTTCGATCACCAAGACACGGCATGCTTCCAAGTTGACAATAGCGACGCTGGAGGCGTCGGCTTCATAGACGAAGTTATCATCAAAATCATTACTGCAAAGCCAGATTGCGCCTCGGCGCAAACAAGAACAGCCTAGAAAACACGTCATCTTTATTGCGATTGCTCGCGTGCGCACGCGACCAAGCGAAAGTTCTCCGCCCTCATGGCCGCTCCACAACAACACACCAGCGACTTTGAAGAACACGAAGTCATCCCCGGCACGCGCCGCCTCTACGACGAGAATGGTAGCACCTTCTCCAGCGATGCGTCGCTCCTGAAGCACGGCGACATCGTCCTCGTCCCGCAGCCGACGGACTCCCCCAATGACCCCCTGCGATGGTCGCTGGCGCGCAAAATCTGGCACTCCTGTTTGGTGTTGTACATTGTGGGCCTAACGGCTGCCACCTCGAACAACGCCGGCTCGGGCGCGGACGGCGTCAATGAGGAGTACGGCATCAGTTACGACGTGTTCAACACCGGCGCTGGTGTTTTGTTCGTTGCAATCGGGTACTGGACGTTGCTGAGCTCGCCGCTCGTTCACTTGTACGGCCGGCGCCTTGGGTATCTTATCTCGATGCTGCTCAACATTGGCGGTCTTATCTGGTACGCGCGCATCACCGACGTCAATGGCGTTGTGTGGTCGCAGTTATTCGTCGGCGCGGCGGAGTCAGTCGGAGAGGCGACGGTCCAACTTTCTCTTCTCGACATCTGGTTTGAGCACCAGACCGGTAGTGTGCTCGGTATTTACACCTTTGCAACGGCCATTGGAACCTACTTGGGACCTCTGATTGGTGCCAACGTGTCTAGCCATCTCGGCTGGCGTTGGATCGGTTGGTTGGGCACCATCATCTGCGGCGTCAGTCTGATCGTACTCTTCTTCGGGCTTGAGGAAACGGAGTTCAACCGCGACAGCTACTTGACTAGTGACATTGATCACGCACCACACAGCGCCCCGATCGCAGAGAAAACTTCAGAGAATGGCTCTCATAGAAAGGACGCAAGCGCAAATGATGCGACTCAGAAGCGCAGCCAGCTTGTGGAGGAGCACACCAGTCACGATGTTGATCTCGGGCGGACTGAGACCGCCCGGCACCGTGCCTCTGTTTCCTATGCCCGGCCCAAGACCTACTGGGATAGGATTCGCATCATCACTCCTGCACCCAACCTCCAGGGTACCGGCGCGAAACAGTACTTCCACCGCCTCTGGCACACCCTCCGCGTCTTCACCTTCCCCGCCGTTTGGTACGCCGGCTGGCAGTGGGGTCTTCAGAACATCTGCCTGACGTTCTATCTCACCGTGCAGGAAGACTGGTGGTACGGGGAGCCATGGAACTACACGCCCGCGCAAGTGGGAAACATGAACCTGCCGACCCTCATTGGCAGTCTGATTGGTTGTGCGTATGGCGGCTACGGCAGCGACAAGTTCATGCAGTGGATGATCAAGCGAAATAAGGGCGTCATGGAAGCCGAGTTCCGTCTGTATCTCATGGCGCTGTGCACCATTATCTTCCCAACTGGCATGTGGCTCTTTGGAATTGGATCGGCACGTGGATGGGACTGGCCTGTTCCGTACGTTGGACTGGGCTTCATCGGCTTCGGCTATGGATGCGCCGGAGACTTGAGTTTGGCATACCTTGCCGATGCGTTCCCGTAAGTTACCATCATACTAGCATGGATTGGGGCGCTGTAACTAACGTCTATGCAGAGAGATGGTCCTCGAGGGCATGGTGGGCGTTGCTGTGATCAACAATACGATCGCCATGGTCTTCACTTTCGTCGCCAGCTACTGGCTCGATACCGGCATGGAGAACTGCTTCATCGTTCTTGGCGTTCTGAGTTTTGTTATTATGGGTACCAGTTTGCCCATGATCATCTATGGCAAGAGGTGCAGATGCTGGGCCAAGGACAGGTACTTGAGATTCATCGAAATCCGTGATGGATTTTCCAAGTAAGCCGGAAAATCAGTACTTGGGAACATCGTCGATATGTATCGCAAGGCACACCATCGCCTCTGATGATGCTGGATGAGACTAAGGTCATTGTGGACTGTCCGCGGGGGTGGAGAAAGGTTGGCTTCCATTCGAAAACCGATATTTACTGGTTTTGGCGCTACATACGTAGGATGTGAATGGAGTAGGAGGTCTCCTGATGTTTCCTTTAGTCATACAAGTATTCACACTGGGGTTCTACTGGAATTCGTTCTGCGAAGGATTCTTGTATGAATTCTTGTCTGACTATAGGATACATACGGAGCCCTTCTGCTCCATCTACAACTAAATACCTAGGTATCTAGCCGCCCCTATCAACTGTTCTTCCTCATACCGGTACCTGAGTCCACAACTTAATGAAGACCAAACTGCGAAGTCAATTGATGATACATGTACGATTCTAATGTAACATGGACTCCAGCCACGCGACTGCCTCAGTATCATAGTCTGAGGGATAAGCCATGTGGGCAGTGAGGTTGCCTGTTCCGCGAGCATCGCAGACTCCGTCGTGATAGTTGCAATAGTCATGGACTCTGTCGGCGTAAAGGTTGAATGCAGCAAGCTGCTTGGCTGTCCGAGGGTATTTCTACGAGGGTGAAGTTAGTCTATCGGTTTATCCTCAAATTCAGGGAATTAGACGATACACACCCCTGTGGCGTCGAAGGCGGACGCGTTGCCCACGTTGTAAGTCTGGTTCGGCATGTGCCGGGGATTTCCATAGAGAAGAATCGCCGCAACTTGAAGATCATATGTCAGTATTCACCGGCTTTTGATCATTCTTTCACATCCTTACTCTGCTGGCCGACTGTGGATGAGTCAATGGAGGGCTGGGTCAAGTTGCCCAGGATCCCATTGTCGCCACCCCCGGCTAAGATGTCTCCCAGAACCATCGCGCCTTGCGAGTAACCTAGCAGGACGATCTTTGCCTTGGGGCAAGATTGCGCGTATTCGGTGATCTGTTTCGCGCCATTCGAAACCCCTTGGAAGTAGCTGTCGCTCCCGGTCTCGTCGGTGGCGGGATATACAATATCTGCGTAGTTGCTGTTCGGGAAGGCTTCCATCAACGGATCGATGATGGTAATAAGGCTTCCAGGGTAAGACAGAGTCGTGCCGCGAGCCTCAAAGTAGTGAATATCGGCGCAAGTGGTGTTGACATCCTGACGAGGGTGGAGAGCAGTCGATTCAACTAAGATTGGCAGAGCCAGTCCGATGGCTGCCACTTTGCTGAGGAAAGACATAATAGGATGAAAGCTTCAATAGTCGGAAGGCTCACGATCTTCTTGGAATGATTTGGAGTGATCAAATCAGTGATGGTCTCTTTATATCATCACGGTGGTAGCTGAGGCCGCGTCATGTCGGATAGTCGGCCTCTATGAGAGGACCCTTACATCTCTAGTGATTGTAGACAGCTCATTATTAGATTAAAGATCCTCGTAGTTCTGTGTCGCCTGAGTTGCACGGATCAGGTCAGTTGTCTCCGAGGTCCATTCCGCTGTGGGGCAAGTCCGAGGTCGATCTCCCCGGATGAGGTCTCATTGGGCCTGGCTTCATCGATCAGGACCAATATACCGGTAAGTTGCCAGAAGCGTGGGGAATCAAGCTTTACTATCCGGCAGCGGTGAATGTTAGATGCGTGAAGACCGATACCGCTGCATGATTACTTATCATAACCGGTGTCTGTGGTGTCACTCAGCCAAAGATCAGGGGCATCGGAGTTATCTAAGCCCGCAGGAGAAACATGCGCATGCACATTTGATTTCATTCAGCAATGGCGATGATTTAACGGATAAATGTTTTCGATTACAATTACTATTAGCACCCCTACTTTAAATATCTCAAGGCCTCCAATAGAACATCCAAGCCCCAACTCTACGACGCGTACTCGGCAACGATGGTATCGGCGACCTTCTCAACCAGCTGGTGAATCCACATGATGGGGAAGAACCCAGGCAGTCTGTTGCAAGCGCTCAGGTCAGAGACACGCAAACCATCGATGCCCCTCACTCGCAAGTCGCCGTTCAAGACAGCCATTGGGTCGTCTTCGCGGCCGATGGGAGCCGAGCACGCGGCGTGATGGCCCCAGTTCTCGTCGCGAATGAACTGGTCAAGCGCATCGCCCGTAACATCAGCGCCGGGCCACACCTCCTCAAAGACACCATCGAAAACTTCTCCAAGCCCAGAGGTGAGTGAGCCGTTGCTGCCAGAGAGCACACCGCCAATCGGCAGCACGTTCTCCATGACGCGGCGAGCGTACTCATATCCCTCGCGGATGGCCGTCAGATCCTTCGCCGCGTCTTCGTCATTGTTGAACCTCTTGAAGTTGATCAAAGGCGTGTCGCGCGGGTCCGTTGAGCGGAGAGTAACACTGCCGGCGTTGTTGCGCTGGTGCGCTTTGAGGATGATCCAAGCCCAATGGTTGGAGTCAGCGATGGCGCCTTGCGACCAGCCTGGGTAGTAGCCGGTGAAGTTGGCTGGTCCGCCGAGGATAATGACGTCGGGCTCACCGCGCTCCGTGGTTGTTGAGTTGCGGATCATAGCGATTGCGATACCGTTGGAGGCATACGCCCCGCGAGTAGTTTGCGTAGTGCCGTCGACAAAGGTCTTCATACAAGGATCAAGTTCCGGGTCTGGATGCCACGTGCACTTCTCGGTGAGTGCGAATGAGGTCGGGGTCTTGGAGACCATGGTCTGCTCGTAGCGATCTTGGAGGTTGGTGCCAACTCCGGGGAGGTCCAGAACGACATCGATGCCAAGAGACTCGAGTTCTTCGCGGGGTCCGACGCCTGACAACTTGAGAATCTGGGGCGTGTTGTAGGCGCCGCCTGCGACGATGACTTCCTTAGTTGCTGTGACGTGGCCGGTACCTGATGGCTGTGTGGTCCTGGAGCGCGGGTCGGCACGGTAGAGCGCTGCGCCAGACATATAGTCGACACCATTTGCGCGAGGCTTCTCGCCAGATTTATCGAAGGTGACTTTCGTGGCGAGCGTATCAAGCATGATGTCAAGATGATACTTCCGGCTGCCGTCCGAGTTGGTCGCAAGAGCGGTGTCAACAATCAAGTCATAGACTCCACCGCGTCGCGAATCTGAGCGCATCACCAGCGGGACCTGGTATACTTCAGGAACCATGAGTTGACCGGGGGCGTTGATGTCTGATGTCAGCACACTGGCGAGGTAAGCCGCCGTGGCCACAACTTCCCCGATGATTGTCTTGCCAAAGGCTGTGCAGGCAGCCAAGAGCACAGAGACAATCTTGATATCTGTCGCGGCGGTGATGAGCGAGGTGTATCGCATTGGGTACCAACCTGAGGAACCCGAGTTGAGCGAGTGCGGCTGGTAGGCGACGTTGGTAACCCGGTTGAGGTACTGTCTCATGTTTCCAGATGCGTATGAATCATCGCCAGTCAGTTCAGCCATGTCATCCCAGTCCATATCGTAGGGCTGCAAGCTGAACAGGGCATTATGGCGGGAGCACCCACCCAGAGCCCCGGTACGCGGGTAAAGAATGCCAAGCGGTTCGGCATCGTCGGGGATCTGATCGGGCGTTGCGGCGGTGCCAAGGTTGCCTGTAGCATTGTACGCCGTCCAGTATTTGCCGTCGGTGGTGTTGTAAGTCATCTTGGAATCGCGCATGTCAAGCTCTGTGTCGGCGTATTTGTTGACGTAAAATTCCCAAGCCAAGTTCCAGTCTTCCGTGGAAGCCAGGTTCATGGCTGGCACGGATTGGATCAACTGGAGACCGCCGTCGCCGCCGGCCTCGATAAGCAGCACCTTGAACCCGGCGATGGCCAAGTTCGAGCACATATGGCCGCCTCCCGGGCCGGAGCCGATGCAAACAAAGTCGTACTCATCGGTTGTGTTTTGGGGAAGGTCGTGGTCGTACTGTCGCTTAGTGTTGATGAAAGGGTTGTGTCGGGGCAGTCCCATGACCGCCTGGGCGAGGAGGATGCAGAGTGTGAGGCGCATCGTGACGTACCAGGGATCCCCTCGGGCAAAGAACGACTGTGTGCCTTGTTTCAGCGATGTTTCTGGGAACAGTCCACGATAAGAAGCCCTCGTCTCTGTTTTTGTATCTTTTCAGTAAGAGGGGCGGAAAAACAAGCCGAATCATTCTTCTCCTTTCTCAATTTGATCTTTTGTCAACAGGGGTAGTAAGGCTGCGATGGGGTAACCGACGATCTTTCCTCAACAACCCCCGGTGGGTAACACTGAAAGTTGAGAAACGGGTAGCACGGGCGGCTGCAAGGACGTTAAATCTAGCCAAGTCCAGCAAAAATGACGAATCTCGGTCCTGGATCATAGGGAAAATTGGAGCTGCCATATTAAGATGCGCGCAACTAGATAACCCACTCGCCCTGAAGCGTGCGGCGGCGGCCGACATGCCGCACGTCCACAATTGCTATCGTTGAAGCTTCGACTCAAACTCAACATCGAATGCAGCTACAAAAGCTCAAATTATATGAAAGCCAGTCGTGCTACAATTGGTTTTCGCAAGCCACCCGCATATATGTCCGCTTCGACAATCAAGTAAGGCAACACGTCCATGGTACAGGTTTCCACTCAGCACCGCGCTCTGAGCATATCAAATAGACGGTAATGATCGGCAAGGTGTAACATGACTTTCCGAAATGAAAAGCCTAGCTGTTGGACGACGTTTTTCGTACAGTAAGTATTCATGGGAGTTGATATGTTGTTGCCAACATCTGCGGTCGGCGATCGTTGATGTTCTCCCAATGACTAAAATGAAGATACAATCTTCTTTTGGGTTTCGCCCACGGCTGTCCCAAATAAAGTCATGGGTTGTTACGCTGGAATCGTAGTTATGGGGCAGGGCCGTTACCAGATTGGCGATGCGCCTATTCGTATTCCTGCCCAGAACATTTCCATCGATTTATTCTCGTTGAGCGGAATGACTCTTTTTTCTAAAGAAAAAGCGCACGCTGAAGATCCCTGAAATTACGTGCCTAGTAAGCTTAATGTAGTATTGACACATACAACCCGAGGTCAGCGGTTCACTGTCGGCCTACCACTTTTGGAGAGCATTGTGTCTCTCCCGCTCTAGTGTCCCTCCTCTGCCAGCTGTGCCGCCTTGGCGCATCAACCTCGAAGTGCCTTCAAATCATTAAAAGGCACTCGAAGTGCATCTTTCTTGTCCGGCCATCAATAGCTAGACCGCAACCTTAACCAACTAGGCCCTGCTAGGTTGCCTGTGTCTTCCGACGTCATGGCAGCTTTTCTTGCAACCGCCACGATGCCGCTCACGGTCACTACACCGTTTGTAGCGCCATCAGACTGCTCAACACAATGGAAAACTACGAATGTGCCTGTGCCTATGTCAAGCGGCACCACACTGATGACGCCTGTCTTAGTTTACGATCCATCTGCATCTTGTTACCCGTCTGGCTCATTTGACCGAGCACCAGAAACCCGACTCAACTTCAGGCCTGGGCTTTGTCCAGATGGCTGGATATATCACAACATGGCAGTAGCCAGTTCAGGGGCTTCAACTGCTTATTGCTGCGACAGGTTCGTTAGACACTTATTGATTGTGATTCAGGGATTGTGATTTAGGATTGAGAATAGAAGTTTTCACCTCATAACAACGAATGTCCTGACGTGATACTGCAGGGATTTCGGTTTTCGATTTTTCGACGGATACGTCTACGCGACGTCAATCTTCTCGGAACGTTGCGGCCGATACGCCTCTGCCACAGCATTCGGATCCACTGTCTCGGGGAACAAGACTCTGATGCTGCACGAAGCTTGGGCTGTGACTTGGGATGCATCCGACACGCCGACGTTGACGCCTCAACTGCCCACTTTGACAAACTCAATGTTTGTGCCTGTTTGGACACCCGGTGACAACATTCCAGATGGGATATATGAACACGACGAGGCGAAGGACGGGCATGCCATGGGCCAAACCATATGTATGGTTTTGTTGATTGGCTTACCAATCATTGCAGCAATCATTGTTTGTCTTGTTACATGGTGTGGAGTTAGGAAGTACAGAAGGAGTAGACGAAAGAAGAAAGAACTAAAGGCTCGACGGGGAAAGGCCGTCAGGAGAGACGCAGGGTGAAGGGACACGGCAAGGTATGAGGGACTGAATATCCCCGACGAATTTGGTTAGGCATGATATTAGAGTCTACGAGCCTTAGTGACTCCATCATAATGAAATTTCTTCAGGTTGATACGCTGCTGCATTGACCTTGCCGGATTCACGTCTGTGATCCGACCTCACAGTCGATTGGCAATGCATCTCATCAGATCATAAATCAGTCTTCAAATGCAAAAGATTCACCACATTCACCTTCATATACTTGAAGACTTTTGGATCGCAATGACATCGATGTTTAATAGGCCATGACTACTGACGTACAAAAAGGGCCATCTTAAACAAATTTCTAGACGTCATACTTATACCCAACGGTATGTGATAATCACGACCCCTGAAACCAGTCTGTTATCTTAAGCTGATCTCGCCCCGAATTGGCCTCTTAGCAAGGATATCCAGAGCTGCACTGAGTGGCGGTGCAGCAAGTCTGCTTGCCATTGTTGCATGCGGTGCACCAGTACTGGCGTGCGGTCAACCTTTCGCCGCTGAACATCATGGTGGGAGCTTCAGCCTCGGCAATTGGGGTGGCTGAAACGAAGGCAGCTGCGAGAGCGGCGAGAAAAAACTTGGAGAACTGCATTTTGTTGTGGGTTGAATTCAGATGAGTCTGTTTTATGGTGAGGTTAGCACTGACCCCACGTATGATGCAATTCGGGTGAGATATTGCAACTTACAAATTGAAGGTGTGTAAGATACGTGGACTACTTGGTCTGATGTTGCTTTGAGTATGGATAATACAGATGAAAGTGTGGAAAGAGACGGATCTTTTATACTTGCCTCCATTCTGAATCTCAGTCTTCGAAATATCTCAACAATACACTCGATGGTCACCGAAGTCTCGTATCCGAGAGCATTCACCATTAGGATGCTTCACGCGCTCCAACTATCTTGCTTGGGGAGTGTCGTAACTGTCGTTCCCTCTTCGTTCCACGAATGGAATCATATCTTTCCATTATTGATGTTGTCATAATACCCATTGTGGCCATGTCCTTCGAATCCTTCAAATGCGAGTCTACCAATAGTGCGAAAGCTCAGGCGATGCCAGACTTTAGGCGAACTGACGAAGGATTCGGATACTACGTTAGCATACTTTTTGAACTTCCCCGCATACGGCATAGGCTGACAGGCACCCGCTGCGGGGAGACAACCGCCGTTATTATGATTAGTGCGCTTCATTCAGGAGAACTTTCTGGCACAGTTATCCCCATTCGAGTTAAATTGAGAAGTCGTTTCCCCCAACTAAGGTGTGAAGAGTTGAATAGTGGCTTAGATCGGCCTCCTCCCAACTCGGGCATAATCAACTCACGCAAGTCTCAGAGCGAGTGAGGCTAATGATGGTCAACACAATTCACCTGATGGCCACCATGTGCCGCTCTAACCGGTCCTGTCATTTTCTCGGTATGCATTGAGACGAGTGCCTCCTCTAGTGACTAGGCTAAGGATTGCTCAAGATATTGGGCTTGACTTATGCTTGATCTATTTCGAGCCGTGTAGCCTTGCCGCAGCTACCAAGAAAGTTCCTGGCATTCATAATTTGGAACTGGATTGAGCATTTCCATCGTGCGTCCGAATGCAAGATGCATATGAGTCTCTTGCTCATTAAAAGCAAAGATACATGTATCAATGAATATCAACAACGTTCTTAGAGTTTGTCGGTGAGCTACCGTATTGTCGTTTCCAGTAGCTCGTATCTGCTACAGTTGCCTAATCCTTGGGATGACCAACTTCCTTCCGCGCTCTAAGATCGCCCATCCGTACCCCCCTTCTCGCGATGAGTTGCAGCGAAGTCACCGGACTCAGGCTGCAAGCCACAAGCTTGTTCTACTTCTAATCAGAGTGCTTCTGTGGCGGAGTCACATTGTTGCAGAGCATGGTAGATCCCATGGTTGAATACGGGTCCAATACCATAGCAGAAGCTCGTAATCGATACGACATAACCTGTTGAGGTTTCCCGAGATTACCATCACGATCCTTCCTGCACCTCAGAGCCTTGTCATTCAGGAAGGCTTGCGTGTTTCGCCCACTAGTCGTGGAATTATGCCGAAGTGTCGTAATAATACAGGTTCAAGTAACACGTTTTGCCCGAGACACTTGGTCACCGCCCTGAAGTCCCACCTCAACCCGGCGGTTGGTAACTTTGCATTGACTAGAATTTCAAAGGCGGCATCACATCCGAGATGTCATTTGCGCATGTGACTTTCATCTGAGGCTTTTCATTGTCAGTTTTTCTGGTGGGTTCAACGGCTCTCAACGTCGGCGATAGCTGTTTGACAAACCACATAAATTAGACGATGATTCAGCTGGTCGGCCTCCAGCAGTAAACGCAACCTCATCCGACTTAACCTCTCAACAGATTTGCACAATCACCGTACTGATCACAAAAAAAGGTCTAACATCACAGCAATGGTATTGATTACTTTTATCCGCTGATTTCATAATGACGTGGAGAACAGGCGATTGACTCATCGCATAGAAGATGCCACATGGATTGTGACGCCCATGATGCATAGTGAAAGTGCCGGTAGAGTGGATTCAACATAATATCTCATTTTAGAATTTACAACAGATGTTTGCTTTGTTGGGGGCCTCGGGAAGATTGACTCGTATTGTCATTGACGGCGTTCCCACGTCGGGCATCAAACCATAAATGTTGACGCTCCGGTATCGTTTTTCTCTGCTCCTGTGACTTGACTGTTTTCAATGTGAAAGCCAACGCCTCTTCTTTCTGACATAACATATTGAAATTACTTACAATGCCGTGTCCTCCGACCTCCTATGAGATTGTTGACACAACCGCAGCTCTCGCGCGAGTTGTTGATGCGCTCAGCGTGGCCCCTGCCAGCCCGCCATCACTCTATGTGGACCTAGAAGGAGAGTACCTTGGCCGTTTAGGTACGATATCAATCATTCAGATCTACCTATCGAGCCGACAGCATACATACCTCATCGATGTACAAACGCTTGGTGCCGCTTCTTTCTCGGAACCAGGGGCAAACGGCACGACACTGAAGACTATCCTCGAGTCGCCAAGCATCACAAAGGTCTTTTTTGACGTCAGAAACGATTCCGATGCCCTCTTCTACCACTTCAATATTGACCTCAGGGGAGTTCAAGATTTGCAGCTCATGGAGCTCGCAAGTCGGAAATCCAACAAGAGGCTTCTTTTTGGACTAAAGAAGTGCATCGAATCAGATGCTCAGATGACTACTGGCGAGCTGCTGGAATGGAGTCGAGTTAAAGAGCAAGGCCTCAAGCTCTTCTCCCCGGATTCGGGAGGGAGCTATGCAGTGTTCAGCCAGCGACCCTTGTCTCGAGACATATTGTCATACTGCGTTCAGGATGTGCAATACCTCCCCCGCCTTTGGAAGACTTACGACGAAAAGCTCACGCCGGCCTGGAAATTGAAGGTTCTTCAAGCATCACAACACAGAATCATGCAATCCCAGGCTACTGAGTACAACGGCAAAGGAAGACACATGGCTTTGGCCCCAAAGGAATGGATTTCATAAGGAGCTCGAGTCTACATCATACAAATAGCAACCGAATTGGTTCATACAGACCTGTCGCTCTCGAATAAATCCCATAAGTCACCCATCCCCATGCTTGAGATCCTGCCAGCACCCAGCCATGACAAGCAAGAATTGACCCCTGAGATGATGATCATCACCATCGCACCATATGATTTGCTGAGTTCACTGCTGTCTAATAAGTCATGCTAAACACCCATAATCTAGTTCGCAAGTCTTATTTCCCGCTTCAGACTGGTCAAAACTCACAGTCCCCCTGTAAAAATGAACCGGAAACGCTCTAGTACAAGGCGCATGCAACTGCAGCCACTCATATCATGAGCTGCGACCATCGCTCCGCAGATCTGCACATCCCAGAAACAATCGCCATTTCTTTTACAACTTAGCCTGGACCCGACCTTGCGATAATCTTTGTGCGACATCATGAGCACCACCACCCTTACCAAACATCTGCCTCAAATCCTTGGCTAAGATTTTTGGTCTCTCATACGCAGCGAAATGCCCACCATCGCCATGCGTGACCGCAAATACCACGGGTCCTAAGGTCTTCGCGTGACTAATCGGCGGAACGAACAAATCCATTGGGAAGATTGACACCCCAAGCTTTACCCTTGGGATCCAGCCAAACTGTTCCGTGTGTGCGGTAGGATGTCGCACCTCATAGTAGATCCTCACACTAGCCTCAGGGCCCATAGTCGAGAACTGGTAGATAGAGATCCAAGTGAGAATCTCGTCGTCGGTCCATGGATAGCCATCGGTCCAATCATGGAGCTTCTCGTAAATCCACGCCAGAACGGCGACGGGTGAATCGGCCAGCCCAATACCGAGGGTAGCAGGGCGGGTTTGTTGCTCAAGGTTGTAGCCATAACCCTCCTTGGCAAACCATGTGGTCCGCTCAAGACCCTTCTTCTCCTGATCAGTATGTGGCCAGAGGCTCTTGATGTATTGCAATGGGTTCTTGAACGGCGAAGGCGGCTTGGCTTGGACCATATTGAGATGCGAGGCAAGGACGTGATCCGGATATTTGAGACCCATGAAGCGGGTAATCAAAAAGCCCCAATCTCCTCCCTGTGTCACTATAATGTGTAAGTAGGAACGGTTTTAGTAATGCGGAAGCGGACGGCGACTAACCATATTGCTCGTATCCGAGCTTGAGCATGACTTTGTGCATCACCTCGGCGTATTGAGGCATGCGAAATCCGGGCTTATCTGACCCCTGAGAAAAGCCAAAGTTGGGAAGTGAAGGCGCGACGACGTCGAATGAGAGACCGCTCGTCTCAGTTGTGAGGAGGGGAATGAGCTTAAGGCTTTCATAGAAGCTTCCCGGCCCTGTGCATAAGTTAGGCCAATTACTCATCGAAGGTCCAATAGGCGGTACTCACAGCCATGGCAAAACAGCAATGGAACGGCGCCAGGTTGAGTGCTTTTCTGCCACACAAAGTGTATGTCTAGATCTCCGAATCCATCGACAGAGATCGTGGTCGTGTACTGCGGGATCTCATTCAACTTGGCTTCGGCTGCCCGCCAGTCAAAGCCGTTCCGCCAGTGATTAACGAGTCGTTTGATGTGAGAGACTGGCACGCCATAGTCCCAGCTGTCAGTGAGCGGAGTTTCTGATGGGAAGTTGGCGTTATCGAGCTTGGCGTGCAGATTCTGGATTGCAGAATCCGAGACGTTGATTTTGTAGGGCTTGATTGAGGGGTCCATTCTGGCTGCGGAGTGAAGTTGTCCTCGAAGTGGTCTTTCGGTCGATGCGGGTATCAAATAGCCACGGATAGCGAATTTCTTCCGCTTGAATGCGATGATTTGAGTACGATTCACGTCTCTGGACTGCGGGGAAGATTCGATTGCTTTTAATGCACTCGGTATACTTTCACCTAGGTAAACGCGCCCTTGTAAAGACGCGCAGATGGCGTCACAGTACAGACGAAACCATCTTACTAATACACGTGCCAGAGCACTGAGCAGATCCCTTCCAAGCAAATAGTGTTCTTGGCGAGCGGGAATAACGAGTAATTCGTGAGGGTTGCTTCCCCGCAGGCAGCGCTCCAACTAATCAAGCCAACCAGAGTCTGACATCATGGATTTAGCTCGAGCACGCGGTAGCATCAACTCACTCATAAGGGCGCGTCTTGACATGAATACGCGACTCATGATGAGAAATCGAGAGAGTCTGACAAATCTAATCTTACATTTCTTGACTCCGAATGAGATTACTGTGCATCGTCCTTGGACTGATTGTATGAGATGACATAACTTCACCAACATCCACGAAGTCGCTCAGAAATTTGGGCGGGGGGAAAGAACTTTTGTGAGGGTAAGATGAGACATTATTAAGAAACTCAACATTCATCTCTACATTTCATCATGCCGGCGACTACTTGCTAGCCCTCAGCTTATCATAGCTCACTACCGCTTCAAGAAGCGCCTGGGTACCGTTCGCGCTGTATTTCATTAGTCTTTCTGTCTTGTATTCTCTGATGAATTGTGACCAGTTCACTTACCAATCCTCGGGGCTGCAGTATTCCTCGGGATGATGGCTCACTCCGTCCTTGCAAGGAACGAAAATCATTGTCGTCGGGCATACCTTGCTTGTGTAGACGCTGTCATGGCCGGCGCCGCTCGTAATCGAGAGCCACCCATCAGCACCAAATAGTCCCGTTGCAGCATTCTCGACGGCACTGATGCAATCGGGATGGAACTTTGCTGCAGGCGAGTCCGTGTCGAGAGTCCATTCTACCTGAACTCCCTTACCATCCGCCTTGGCAATAGTACTGAACGACTCAAGTACGCGGTTTTGCACATCGTCGACGACGCTGTCTTCCGGGTGTCGAATGTCAAGGGTGAAGGTGACCTGCGACGGGATCGTGTTGGTGGATGAGCTGGGAGGGATCTTAATGACGCCAGTAGAGGCCAAGGCACCGAGCTCTTTCGCGATGGCGTTGGAGCTCGCAATCATCTTGGACGCGGCGAGAAGAGGGTCCGATCGAGACTTGAGGGGCGTTGTGCCGGTATGCGCGTCGCGACCCTTGATCGTGAAGGTGAACCAGCGATATGCCTGTGCGCCCTGCACAACACCAATTTTCCTGCTGTTCTCTTCGAGAATGGGACCCTGCTCAATGTGAAGCTCAAAATGCGCACCGAGGGGGTAGCCTTGGCTAGAGCAGGCAATGGGACCGATGTAGCCGTGGCGGGCAAGCTCGGATTTAACTGTGACGGATGGATCGAAGATATCGCCCATGGCCCAGGCCTTTTCAAGAGGAACCTTACCGGCCCAAACACCTGACGCCATCATAGACATGGGAAACCGGGCTCCTTCCTCGCTAGTTTCAGTCAGCTGATAACCCTGATAAACAGTCATCTAGCAGACTCACTTTGTCCAATTGACAATGCCAACATCATATTTTGTCTTGTATCCATTCTCCTTCAGGGTTCGCATCACTTCAATTGCTGACATGATACCCAAGATCCCGTCGTATCGCCCACCTCTTGGCTGGGTATCAAGGTGACTTCCCATGGCGGTCATCGGGTTCGTCGAATTGAGAGAACCCTTCTTCTTTGCGAACATATTTCCCATCTCATCGACGGCGAGGTCGCAGCCTAGGTTTCCAGTCACCTCGTCGGCAAACCAGCGTCTAACCTTGGCGTCATCGTCAGACAGGGCAAGGCGAGCCATGCCAGTTTCTGTCGCACCTCTAACATTTAACAAGTTTGTGAGCAGCTGCCAGAAAGAGGAAGGATAAGTAGGTTTATAGAAACATAATCATACTTACTTGCCATATCTATGCGCAGCTCCCCATTGACACGTGTGGTGAAGGGTCTCTTGTAGTCGGTCGGCATTGATCTTCAATCCTGATAACGAAGCCCTGGCCGAGGAGTATGACCTCACTTGGCCGGAGATGGATGAGAACAGTTTTGTCCGTTGCATCATTTCTCGATGGTTGCATGTGTGTATCAACCGCCGAAAATCAATGCAAGAAGATGTTGGTGAAGATGATGGTTACAATTGAGCTGTCCCCGATTGGCAGACGCAGCCAAGTTGATGTAGGCGCGGGGAAAGGGGCGGGGTGAGATCGGCCGAATGCCCCGGTGGATCGGCAAAGGGCGCCGCCCCGTAAAAGGTGTTCATAAACTGTCAATCGCGCCCAGCAGTTTCTGTCAAACCACCCATCATCAACGCCTTACAGAAAGTTCTACCAGCGCCATATGTCACTCCAAAATTTCGTTCACTGAGAAACCAATGCCATTACGCAATTTCTTCCACTTTTTGTTCACTATTCAGATGAGGAAAGTAATCGCTGGGGGATTGATGATGTGTTCAAGCGTACAATCATTGACCTAGCTCCATCACGGCGGTGCTGTCGGACTGAGTGTCCGCCTTCCCTCCACCGATTTAACACTCTCTTGGAATCTTCCAGTCATACTTCTGGTGTTGTTCCCTGGAATTCCTGGTATCGCAGTGGCAGAAGATAATACCCGCGCTCCTGTCTGAGCAGCAAAGGTCTTTGCTCCGGTGTATACCGTCGGCCCAGGGATCTTGTACGGAGGAAGCGGGCTCTGTGAGATGTCGTACACCAATCCTTCCTCCGCTGGCTGGTAGAGTCTTGTGCCTAGCGTTCCGGTCGGCCGATCTCCTCCTCCGCCGGTCACTTGGATATTAATACACTGCGGATAATGCTGAGCTCCCTGACCAGGATACCTCGCGAAATGCAGCGCCACAATCTCGTGGCGAAGAACGTAATATCCTGGCGCTATCTTGGGTGGGATCTGAACCACCCAGCTGGCGTTATTCTGTATAAGGACGTCGCTTGCCCAGATTCCTCTGGCGGTTGCGAAGTCGGTCGCGTTCTTGTTAGGGTCGATCAGACCGACCTTGTCGATGGCGAAGAAATTCAACGTTGTCTTCTCCACTGTTTCGCAGGATCCTCTTTCAGAACCGCAGTATGCGAGATGTGTTACCACAGGACCGTGGTGAGATTCTGGCCAGCCTTGCCACTGGAAGGCAATTGTGTCGCCCGCTGCTACCGGTGCATGGCCTGCAGGGTTGGTTGCGTTCCGGTGGCACACGATGTTGGGCCCGCCGTAGCTCTCGGTGCTGACCCAGCCATCATCATTCACTGCTGTGCTCCATGCTGCTAGAAGTTTGGGATTGTTGGGAACTTTGGCGTTGTAACCATTGTACGAGGCGCCATCGATAACGAAATTCGTAATGCGACTGTGGGCCGCCACCAATGTGAAGAGCGCCGCTGCCGTAAAGGCGACCCTAGGCAACATGATTCCTCGAAGATGCAACCAATCTCCTGAAATTCGTCTTGGATGTAGACGCATAGTAAGAAGATGTTGTCGAGCTGTGCCCTCGATCAAATACATCAAACCTCGGAGGGAAACACGACACCACTTTGGCAAAGATCGTCATAGCAACTTACTTGATGCCAACGTGACCTATTTGAACCAATTCAGGAGCTTTCGTGGGGCCGTTTGTGACCAGATCGGTGAGAAGAATCAGCAGAATAGAGTGCATCATCGGGATTCAACCGGGATGTCGCATCGTTTAAATGAAGCAGTCAGCCCGCCAAATTCTTGCTTTTTCCTCTCTGAACTGGTTGGCGGGGATCCAGCTGTGCAATGAGACTGAACATGCAAAACATCAGGCCTGGTACGGATGCACGGCTAAGTCCTTGAATCTCGGAGGATCGTGAATTGCTACCTCTTCGGGTGATTTTGGTCAGTCGATCTCGTAAGATCGGCACTCGGCCGGGTTGATTCCCCCACAGTTTCGCATTCTGCCGACCGGATGTGACCTTAATCTACTTGAGAGGTGCCGAGAGCAATCCCGTCATCGGGAATTCTTCCAGCGAGGCAATTTGGAGAAGGATCCAGAGACCCGGCCGCCGTCGCTGAGAACCGTGACAGCGGAGATAGCTGCATAAGTAGCCGTTGGTCCACGGATGCCAACCAATGAGATGGGCGAATGGTTTAGTGGTATAATACTCGCTTAGCATGTGAGTGGTCCAGGGTTCGATTCCCTGTTCGTCCAGTTTTTTTGCCTTCCTCAGGTTATTGGTGTTTTTGTTTTTGGTTCTGGACCATCTTTTGCCAATTCTTAGCACACTCTGACATTTCCGTCATGTGCTAATGTTGCGTTCCGCAGTTCGGATGGTGAAAACTTGTCGCGTGCCTATTTCCCCCTTTCAGAATAAAAATGCCATCTCAGCGTTGCGGCGCTGTCTAACCCCACTAGCGCAGCCGCAACTAGTGTTCAGCTGAATGGCATGGTATTTCCGCAAAGCATTCTGTGAAAGACCCGGCCCTCCACAATGTCTCAAATCGGAAATCCCATAACGCGGCGCGGAGACTAATCGCCCAGCTGAGCGCCACAAACCGGGGTCGTGGGACCTGGCGCCTTGAAAACATCCATGCCCCCATGACAACAAGGCCTCGAGCACCTTAGTTGTTTGAACTACAGTTAGACTTGCCTTGTCTTGAACACCTCCAAGGCCAGGATTTTTTTTTATGCTGAACGAAATATCATCATTCTTGCTATGCCTAGCAGTAAACCAAAACGAAGTACAAGGCGCTCGGGCCAGTTCTGGGTTAAGCATCGTGATGATCCACAGGCCCCGTTCAAGATTCTCAGAGCCCACCAGACGAGGGCTTCAACCCACCTCTCCTGTCCCACATTTACACTGTCACGAGCGGCACTTCCAGCAAGGAAGCAAATCAACTACATTGGTCTATTAGTCTAGTTGGTTAGGACGTCGGATTCTGATCTAATCATCAGTCCCTTCCGTAAGCCCAGGTTCGAATCCTGGATGGACCTTTCTTTTGCCTCTCGAGGCTAATAGAGGGCTGGACATAACCTACTTTTGCCATCGTTCGGGACGAGTGCCAGCCGTCTCTGGCATGCGCTATCTTCTTGTGATCAGACTCTTTATGTCCTCTCCTGGGAATGTTTCATTAATGAGCCACTGCTTGCTGCATCTTAATGTTCCACTCTCCGTCTTTGGTGTTCATAAGCAGTTAGCGATGATGAAAGGTCGTCATGAACGTAAACCGGCAGAATAAAAACCTAATTTCAGCTGCGGCTCCCCGGCACGGGGCGTCGGTAGTCCATAGTGAACCCGTCGTAGTGTCATTTTCCCCATACGCCACACTGCACCAGAGACAATGAGATTGTGCGCCAGACCCCAGTTTCCGGTATTGAGAATTCTACTGGTGCATCGTCGTCTACAACCCAGTAATCTTGGGTTGCTTGCAAGGCACGCTTTGTCTGGCAGCGAGGATTGTAGGTAGCCTGTGGCCTGGCGACGACGCGTTAACGCCCGCAAAGCCATTGGCCGAGTTGCTGCTTGCGCATGCCGTTGTCTTGCGCTCTCGTAATGAAAACTCTTCCTTCGAAGCCACGAAGACCGAGCGGAGGGGATAAGTACTCCTCGGGAGGTTGGCCGTAATCGAAGTCTCTTCATCTTCAGCGACATTCGGTCTTGTCCTGTTTTGCTCCATGTCAAATTGAAGATCATGATCTCTCAAATCACGATGCAAACGGACATTGAGAGAGGGTCAAGGCCGTCTCCTTCCCGGAACAGTTCCCTCTCGACGCTGTGCGGTGACGATGTCAGCAGCAAGGCTCCGACTATTTGCGGCCGGGAATTGCCGATATCACAAGATCCGAGTCAGGACAAGCATCGTTCAGAGCCCGAGTCCCTTTTGGTGGGTTGGCCTAATCATTTTGACAGATTTCTTGGCTAACGTTTTGATCAGGTCTCCTGGGATGGACCACATGACCCAGAGAACCCCAAGAACTGGGACAGAAGGCAGAAATGGACAGTCGTCATCTTCAACGTCACAGTCCAGGCTGTTGCATTCTTCCTGCTGAAAGAGACATATGCGCCTCGCCTTCTTGTGCTGAAAGCCAGGAAGCTTCGCAAGGAGTCACGTAATCCAGAGTTCCAGACTGCCTGGGAACGAGAGCAACGCACTCTGACGAAGATTCTTCGAGTCAGCTTGTCGAGGCCCTGGGTGATGCTTGCAACTCAGCCCATCATTCAAAGTCTAGCAATCCTCCAGGCCTTCAACTTTGGCTTGCTCTATCTCGTAATATCCGGATTTCCTACTCTTTGGGAAGAGCACTACGGGATTTCAAAAGGCAGAGCAAGTTTGAACTACATCTCGATCGCCGTCGGTTCCCTGATTGGGGTTTTAATCTGCGCCCCTACCATGGACGCAGTCTACCGACGGCTTAAGACAAAATCCGGGATCGGGATGGAGGAGCAAAGGAGCCCCGAATTTCGCATTCCTTTGATGATTCCTAGTTCAGTAATCACGCCTGCTGGGATGCTGTTGTTCGCATGGTCCGCGCAGAACAGAATGCATTTTCTCATCCCAAACGTAAGTCTCTCCAGAGTCAGAAATTCTTTCCGGGGACAACATCCTGACTCAGGACCAATAGATTGGCATTGCGATAACGATGGGAAGCACCATGATATCGTACCAATGCATCTCGGCCTATATAGCCGACTCTTATCCGCAGTACACCGCTTCTGCTTCGGCTACATGTTGTTTCATGCGGTCCATGTTTGCTTTCGTGTTTCCGCTATTTGTTCCAGCGCTTTTCGGAAAACTGGGATATGGACTTGGCGGAAGTCTATTGGCTGGTATCGCGGTCGTCATTGGGATCCCGGCACCGATCTTACTCTGGGTATTTGGCGCAAGGCTACGGTGTATGAGTCGGTTCAGCATACGGGAATAAGACGAAAAACGAATTGGAAGGATAAAGGCGGTCTGTCGAGCACGTTCCGTTTTGTTATACAAGGTGAAAAGTTTCCAACACATCGGGGCGTTAGGGCTTACGCTATCAAGCTAGGTTTGCATATGCGGCTGTATCTTGTCTTGTGACCGTTCTCATTGGCTTTCACGATTTCATCCCAAATTGCATTTCTTATTTTTCCGAATATCTACTTGATCACACGTGGAAAACACATTTTTGGCAGATTTGCCGTAGATTAAAAGCAGCCGCATCGATCCCTCCGACTTCCCAATCAGGCCATCCAAGCGCCAATTGATTGACCTTGGCTTGTATGGAGTCTTGCGTCAGGGTCCTGGTTCTTTTCTCCAACGGGATCTGAATCTCTGCACAAGCATTCCCCAGGCTGTCTGTGGTGTCGTCCGACGGGTTCGGGTTTGAAATGTTTTGGAAGCTAGGGAACGAGTAAGGTTCCCCCGGAAATTGCACACATCGGAACACACTCCGACCAATCAATGCCTTGTCAAAGCATTGCCCGTATATACAAGCCAGTCTTCGTTAAGGTTTGATTAACAGCGGCTTGTGCTTCAGCAGTCTCTCACAGTTGCGTACAGCCAGTAGGAGTTAGTGATCAACTCCGAATAGAAATGCACGTGGAGCAACCCGCTTGTGCCAGAATAAAGGTGTCGGATTATCCCACAGCAGAAGACTTGGAATTGTATATAAGATCGCATGTTTTCCGAAATCTTTTGACGCAGATCCAGAAACGTCAACTGCTGTTCAGACTCTACAAGGTCTTCAGAAATTATTCTGCCCGGTTCATCACTACCCGCGAGTCGTCAGGCACGGCGCATCGTTTAAACTTTAAGCATATTCACCCCCACCACAGACTACACCAACCACCGTACAGAATGCAACTTACCAAGACCCTGCTCGCTCTCGTATCCGTCTTGGCACTAGCTGGTTCGTCATCTCTACGTAACAATTACGCGGTTGTGTGACGGGAATTCCTAACTTTTGTTCCGTTTCTCGCAGAGGCGAAGGCGTGCCAGTTCGGCACCTGCCAAGGCCGGTTCGGCGCATGCTGCGACCAATTTGGGGGATGTACAGTTCTTTCGAACGAATGTCCTTGAAAGGATGGTATTGGCGATCAATCGATATATCACGCAATTACGAAGAGTTTCTGGCGAGGAAATGGAGGAGCACGAGAAATTGCTCAGCTCGTTCGGGTACATCAGGTCTCAGTAGAAAGAAACATTACACTCGCTGCCAAGACCACCTTCCTTCGGGCATTGATGGGAAAACGCACACAATCCCTGCGGGGGCTGCTGCCAAGAGCACATCGATAATTTGCCCAGATAACTATCAACGTTTCTCCTCTCGCGCGTTCCATTTAGCTCCTTGTATCGGAACAATGCATAGTGCTATGTTTTAATTCTCCGATGGTTGTTGAATACGTTTCCATTGAAGTCCTGCTAATCAACATGCTCACATGGTTAAGGTTCTTGTTTGCCATGTTTTTCTGGACGGGACGAACGGGAATCTGGTTTCGCGTGTGTCGATCGTCGCCGGATTAGACGGTTTAGAGGTGCCGTTTTAGATACGCTTTCTGTCAGCTATCGTCATTCCGGTAATGGTGGTCGAATAATGGCGGAGACCGCGGGGTTTGCGGGTGGTGTCCGTTGTAATTTCGTCATCGCACCATCAAGTCCCCCCTGCTATCCTCAGTGGTCATCCAGGGCGCAGGAACTCTCGTTACAATTATTTTACTCATTGATATGTTTCATGTCCTACGTAGTGGCGCCCTAGACTCCGTGTATGCCCCTGTCCAAGACCCCGGTTTTGATATTGCCATGTGCGTTTGGTATCATTCCGTAAAACCACGTAACCACGTAACCCCGAACAGTCTAAAATGGCGATAATTACGATTGCTTAGATCCCCTTTTCTCCTCCCTGACTCTGGAGTGCCTGGACGCCTGTTCCTCCGGCTCCTCAAGGTCGTCGTCGTGTTGATCCTCTAATGACACGCGTTCTCCGTGATCCATCGAGTGTCGGTCGTTCAGTTCCAAGTCTTCGCCTTCTTGGAGGTTATCGCATTCCGCTGAACGTAGACCTATCGTCGTCGGTGTGTGTGTCCTCCTCTGCTCCCAAGTCTTGTTCGTGCTGTTTCCATCGGGATCAAGCGGCATACTCGGGTCTTCTTCTGGTCGTAATGTCGCGTGTGATACGCGTGAAGGTCGTGTGAGAGTGCGAAGAGTAGACTCCTGTCCAGGTGATGTGATCCAGTTCATGACAAGTGCCGAGAAAAAGACTATTCAATGACATATTAGCACCTTTTGATGAAAATCATTCTATGGTCGATCTTACTGTCGGTGTTGCAACATAATAAACACAACCACGCAACCTCTCCATTGAGTGCGCCCAAGACCGCTAGATTCCTATTTCTTCAGGTCAGTGAATTGCCCACGTCAACTCGAGCCAATGACGTACGTTACACTGCTTAGGAGTGTACAGCATGAACCGATGAAAGTCCGGATCACAAGACGTCGAAGCCTGATATTCGGTGGCGCTCGGGGGACCCGGCGGTTCCTCCAATCCAAGGTCCACGGTTTCCAAAAGTTATACTTGACGGAATGAAGGCCTGTCGTCGATTTAGTCATGTTAATGATGGACTTCAGCTTCTTAGGACTTACTTAGTAGCGGGAGCAGAAACATGATAGTGAGGTAAACCTGGTAGATGTCAGAGCCCATACACATGGAGTCACGCCAGAACGAAGCTCACATTGACAGCAGCATCAAAAGATATCAAGGCCAAAATGACGTTTTGACCCAGTCCAATGATGCATATTCCGTCAACGTAATTTGTAATTCGGAAGATAAAGTTCAATATCACGATGAGGACGAAGACCCCTGTATCGCGTGTAAGCCATGACACTTAACGATTCCCACATGAACCATACCAAGCATGCCGAACGAATTGAATATGTAGAGCTTGGACTTCATTCGGGGTTTTGATGTTTGTCTGATGATGTGCTGTTTTCATTGTTAGTTGAATACCTTGGGGGGCCATCTGTAGGTCAACCACTTACTGCCCGATCTACCATGAACAGGTATATGAACTATGGAGTCACATGTCAGTCTTCAATTTGTTGATTACACAGACACGTGCATCAAACGCTTACCAGCTGCAAAGACGGTCAGTAAGAATTATTTTGACGCATCTAGGACTTGGACTGACCTTTGTCGACACATAGGCGCCGAGGCAAAAGAGTGTCGCTGCTGAACATGCTGCAAAGTTCATGTCGGTTCCGAATCCGAACTGCAGAATTGACGTTCCGAAGACGAAAAGAAAAGAGAAAACATATATGCAGATCACGACTGGAAAATTGTCAGAGTCGTCTCAATCTCGAGTAGTGGAATGTCCCTACGCCACATTGTGTACGGTAACACCCTCCAATCCTTCACGGTCGATACTCGCATAGCTGTAATTGTCGTCAGAATTATTGCTCGAGGTTGTGCGGAGTTCCTGCCGTTCCAATGTCGTTCCGCATCAGATTTACTGACCAAATAAACTTGCCAGCGTGCATGCCGAGATCAAGGCGACAATGATGCTCATGACCTTTCCCGCAAGTGGCTGCGGCCCATGATTGATACCACGGATCGCCACATCTTCCCTAACCTCCAACGATATCATGGCTCCAGCTTTCCCTGCTGCGTTGTGCCAGCGGCTTGTTATGTTGACCCCATCAAGATAATCCCTCTCTATATGTCGACCCGGAAGAGCCGACCCAACGCGCCGATGTGGGTATTGTCGATCGGTAAAATACGGGGGCGGAGACGACGGGGGCCCGCGATGGTGTTTCGACGACCTTAACGACGATTCTCAGGGTCGACTGACGACAAACGTATTTCCCAGTGTGCGGCGAAAAGGAAGCGTGCGATAAAAGGGGGGGGAGCTGGGGGGTAATGGGGATAGATGGGAAACTTTGAAACGGAGAAAGACGAGGAAGGGCTCCCTTGGGAAACTCTGCTGGGGAAGCTTGGGGATGGAGTCGATCGGAACTCCCTCATGTACCTCATGTAGGGACTTTTTTCTTTCGTCCGCACGGCACTCGTAGGCCGTGCCGCACGTGGGATCGGTGTTTGTGCGGGAATGTCCAAGCGGTGCGATGAGGAAATACGGTCAACTCTCCCAGCGAATAGACTTTTTGGTCAAACGCACCATGCAACGGTATGATGGTGGCCTTCGAGCGACGCTGACTCGCGTGTCTGCGAGCTTTCCGCCTCTTTAACGTCGCGCACGGCAGTTACGCTGCCGGACTGCTTCATCATGGCACGCCTCGCCCAGACTATTTGACTTTCGAGTTCGAGCAAATGAAAAGATTGGATCTCTCGGTTCTAGCGGATGGCGGATGGAGATGGGAGGCGAACGGCGTAAGCCACGTGACGACGCCACAGGGTCTGATCATCTTTGGAATCTTTCGGATCCAGATCCCTCGTTATTCTAGATCAACCTTACTACGGATAGTTGGGCAAACACTTCGTGGTCCCCTGAGGTAAGGCACCGCGTCCAGGGCCGATCTTCTTCCGATAATTTCAAGGTTGGTGGTCCTTGACATGGCCAGCCAGCGGTCCCGACATCCGTCGGCTTTGCCCGAAGGCTTGGCTTCCTGGGGCTGGTCTCTGGGGCATTTCAGGAGGCGGTTTTGCGACGCCAGATGTGTGATTTGAGCGCAATCTCACCCTGACGATGCTTGCATCCGGGGTTTTTGGCAGCTTGAGTTAATAATATCGCGAAAATATCATCATGGGCCTGGACTACTCCGCGATTGACTTGTATTTAAAGTCATGATGATCGCCGCTAACAACGAACCCTTTCGAGTGACACTCGCTAGTTCTTTTCTGCTTTTCTGTTCTTGAAAAATCCAAAGCCTTACCGAAGCGTCGATAGCTCGTTTAATTCACTCTTTTAAAACTCGCTCCTTCACCTTCGCTGCAATCGAAATGCGTGCTTCGGTCGCCGTTGTTGCCTCCCTTCTCTCCTTCGTTGTTAGCGTCTCCGGGTAAGCACTCTTCCACTCTCCATCTCCAAAGGGGCTTGTCAAGTCATCAACGAAGATCGTGTTTGTGCGCGCACGTGGCTGATCTCTTTGACACCGCACAGACAAGGCGAATTCCAGACAGTCTTTTGTCAAACCATTGACGGCAAACACGCAGCCAGTAACAATTTCTGCCAAGCTGTTGGAGGCGCTGTTCTGCCATCTCCTGGGGTAAGTCATTGCTCTTGTTGATGTGGCTGAATCAACGTAATTGCGGTCGAGTCTAACAGCCCCTAGTTCTGCTGCCTTCGATCGAGCGACTTTGACAAGTTCGTAGCTCTCTCAAAGGGCTGTGCAGACAATGGCTTGGTGCTAGGAAAGAACGACGTCCCTTGCTCTCCGTAGACATACCGGCTTGTTTCAGAAAAGCCCATATACCTACCATGACCTGCAGACGCTTGTAATCAGGAGCATTCTATGACTCCCTAGTTACTATCATGATAATAATGAGTGATTAAACTGCCAGTACAACATGCGACATGAGTCGTGCAAGTCTTTAAACCCGTAGAGATCAATCAATACAGACAGGGTCCACTGAATAGAATTTGAAGCGGTTCGCAACGCGGTTTGAGACCTCCGTTGCTGTGGACCTCCATGGTCAATTGTCTCAGATTGTCCCAGCCGCTCGTCACCTGCTTCTAACCGAGGCTGCCAACAGCTGACGATACCACGGAACATGGACTGGGGTTCGTCCCGTCATGCCCGGCCAGGGTAGGCCATTCGGAATCGTCCTGATGTCGAACCAGAGACGCGGGAATATTTTCGCTGCGAAAATAAATGGACGCACGCAACTTTATGCAGCTTCCGTCTTGCTTTGCCCCTTGCCGTCGCCATGTGGAAGCCATGTGCACGTAACGAATCCTAGTCATGAGCACGCTGTGGTCGACAAATCAAAATGTCGCGAAAACATAGAACAAAAGGTTACACTCCCTATTAAACTCAAAGCTCATGTACTACTCCGGGGACCAGAAACTATCCCTCTCTATCCTTGTACTCCTCAATCTTGCTGACTTCCGCGCAACAGTCTGGGGTAACGGGCTTCATCGCCTCTCTCAACCACGGCTTCCAAGAAAGCAGCCAACACAGCGCTCATACCCTTCTCCTCGGCCTCGGTAGCCCAATCAACCATACTCAGACTTTTAAAAGAATGACCAAAACGAGCTTCCATGTAACTCTGGAACTCATGAACCGGCACAACGTTGCCTTCAGTGTGGTGAATAATTCTGGTTGCTCCGTAGGAGACTCCAAAATTGTCATTCGTCAGTGATTGAAGAATCGCTCCCGCCGTTGTCGGCAACTTGCACATGTCCAGGAAGCCAGAAAACGTAGCCAAAGATGGGACTGCTTTGAGGATGGCTGAGTACTTGTGGATCATGTTGACCGCGTCCATCTCATCAGCGTCCTCGGACATGAGGTAACCCGCGCGATGAATCGATACAGATAACCCGGTTGCGGCCGCACACTTCTCGAGATACGTCTCGCTCGCCCATTTTGTTGAGGTGAATCCCTCTCTGCCAAGAGCAGCTGGAGGATAATGCACTGAAATGGGCCGCTCGGGGTACGTGTTGCCTCCGCTGAACAGGATGACGCGGGGGCTGGAAATGTAGTGGAATGGCACCTTCCTGACCAATGCCAGATTTGCCAGGAACTTCGTTGACTCTACATTCTGAACGCGAATGGAGTCATAGTTGTTCAGGCAAGAGCCTTCAGCTCCGGCGTGGATTATGATGTCCACATCTCTTTGCAAGGTTTGTTGCGCTTCACCCGAAAGACCAAGGGTTGGATCCGCAAGATTTCCGATGTGAGCCACGAGTTTGTCACTTGCAGGAAGCTGGGGTACTTGTTCCTGACTAATGGCGATGCAGTGAACTTTGCCAACGGACGGGTCTTCAAGAAGGAGTTTCAGGAGCCATAATCCCAGTCCCTTAGCTGCGCCCGTCAGAATGACGGTTTTGTTTTCATTCGGGACCACGTAAGATGGAGCAGCGCTTACTCCCTCGATGGCTGCTTGACTGACAAAACGAGTCTGTTCATCCCAGAATTCCCAGTCGATGCCGTCATTCTTTGATTATTTGGCGCCTCGAATCATAGCTGCCATTGATCGCAAAGTGCTTGCTTCAAACAACTGTAGAAGAGGCACAGAAATCTGCCACTGCTTCTGTACCTTCTTTCTCAAGTTGACCAACAGCAGGGAGTTTCCTCCGAGACGGAAGAAATCGGAGTTGGGAAGAATCCCAGTTGATTGGGAGATGGTGTCTGGAAGAATATGTTCCCAAACCTGACGCAGGTCACGCTCGAGTGGAGTGAGCGTTTCTTGGCTTCTTTCCTCAGCCTGAGCTGAGATCGGTATCTCATTCAAAGCAACCCGGTTCAACTTGCCATTGTGGGTCATGGGAAGCTGTTGAAGAGGAATGATAATAGAAGGCCGCATATAATCCGGAAGAGGGAGGCTTGCCGGGAGTGATCGGAGATACTCCTGGGTATCTTTGATTTGAGCCCCAGATGCGATCACGGCAAAGGCAACCAAGGTCTTGTCTTCTCCGCGCACGGTGACAACAGCTTCCGCGAGCTTTCCGTTCGCAGTCTTGAGAATATTGGACGCAATGTCCTCAAGCTCGATGCGGATTCCTCTGATCTTGACTTGGCTGTCGCCACTGATACGGCCGAGAATGACGAGCGAGCCATCTGGCTTCAAATAGCCGGAATCGCCGGTGCGGTACATCATCTTCCAGCCATTTCCTTGATCCTCTGCAGTAGCGAAAGGATCCGAAACGAAAGCCTTGTTGGTGAGCTCCTGGCGGCGAAGGTATCCCTGACTGACGCCTGCACCTCCGATGCAGACTTCTCCGGCGCAACCCTCCGGTACGAGGTCCATTCTGTCGTCGACGACGTATATCGAGACATTGTCCAGGGCAGGGCCCGCAGGCACGAAGTCCAAGTCGTCTTCCAAGTACTTGACGCACTCCACTGTGGCGAAGATGCACGCCTCTGTCGGCCCGTACACGTTGAAGACGTTCGCGCCTGGTGGCATTGCCTGCTTGAACTGGGCCGCCAGCTGCGGTGTGAAAATCTCGCCTCCTACGGCCACGGTCCGGAACTTTTCGCAGGTCTTGAGTACGTCCGAAGCGTGTTGGAAAATGTGCTTGAACTCGACCGGTGTGCCAGCCATGAACGTCACCTTTTCGTTTTTGATGAGGTCAACGATGGCTGACGGGTCTCTGCGTTGGTCCTTGGAAGCCATAACCAAGGTGCCTGCGTTCGAGAAAGCAGTGAAAATCTCGAATGGACAAAGATCGAAGCTGACGCCGGTCTGCTGAAGAATCACCTCTTCCTTTGGTCGGACTTGAAGCCTGCGCGAAGACGCCTCAATCAAGTTGACGTAGTTTATGTGCTTCAAAATGGCTCCCTTGGGGACTCCGGTCGTTCCGCTTGTGTAGAAAAGTACGGCTGCCGCTTGAGCATCGGATGAATTACGAACTTCGTGGTCTCCAGCTCGAGGCAGAATCGAAGCGACATCCAAGGTCGAGGTACCACGGCAGGAATCGGCTAATAGTTGGGCGAGATCGGAAGTCGCTTTATCGTGGAGGACCGCCTGTGGCTTGCAGTCTCCCACAATTGAAGCCAACCTCTCTTGATGATTGGTTGTATCGAGGGAGACAACGATGGCTCCAACCTTCAAGACCGCGAGGTATGCAAACACATATTCGGCTGACGGCTCTATCAACAGACAACAGAAAGGCTCGGCGCATCTAGGAACCCCGAGAGCTCTCAGAGATGCGGCCATGTTGTTGACTTCCTGCATCATCTCTTGATAAGTGTAAACCTTTTCTCCGTCCTTGATTGCAACGAGATCCGGGTCACGCTCGGCGACTTCGTCGATTCGATGAGAAATAGTGCCTGACCATTCAATGTTGAATCGGCGGCCTCTTCCTGTCAACCCCTGGCTATTTGACTCGCCCACAGCTTTCAGCATGGAAGACCTATGCATGGGAAGCGCAACAACCTCAGACCGCGGAGCCGCACAAGCAGACTCCAGCAAGCAGCGATAACAGTCCAGAATTGATTGCGCAGCCTCCTTCGAATACAGCGCATCTTGAACGGCGAAATGGAGGAGACAGGTTCCGTCTGGTGTGTCCGTGATATTGACTCCCAGATCATACGGGTTACCTGAACTCTGAGATTGGACATACTTGAGCGCAGCATCACCGATGGAGTTCAACCCCAGGATTCCAAGTCGGTAGTTGATGATGACCTGGAAGATTGGGCTGTGTCGCGCCGTGCGCGGAACTTGGAGTTCATCCAGCAAGGCGTCGAGGGGAATTGTGAAGTTAGTGAGTGACGCGAGGATTTTCGAAGACGCCTTCTTGCAAAGAGTTTCGAAGCTGTCGGTCTCCCCCATGTTGACTCTTACGGGGACGATATTGATGAAGCATCCGGCAGTCTGAGAGAACTTGGTGCCCGACCTTCCAGTATCAACGGTGCCAATGCAGAAGTCATTGGTCTGCGAAAGGCGAGACACCATTGATGCGAGGACGGCAAAGTGGAAATGGAACGGCGTCACATGAAGTCGGCTGCTGACTTGCTTGATTTGAGATACCAGGGCTTTCGGCAACACCGTATCAACGATGGTGGTGGCGTATTGGTTCGTTGCCTTCCGAGTCTTTGTGTGCGACATGGGGAAGAGAGGCAGGGCATCGGGAAGGCCTGCAAGCTCATCCTTCCAGAATTGGGTCTCCTTGGCACAGTTTCCCTGCTCGACCATAGACCTTTGCCTGACTGCGAAGTCAACATACTGTGGAATGGTGGGCAGAGACTTCCCTTCATAGGCTCGTGCCAGATCTTTGAGGAGAAGAATCCATGTGACGCCATCGATAGCTATGTGGTGACTGGAGAGGATGAGAGTGTGTCGGTCGCTTGCATGTCGGAGGACAGTCAATCCCAAGCATACACCTTCTTCGAGATCCCACTGCCGTGATTTCATTTCCTGGTACTCTTGTGCAGTTGTTGCATCCGTTGCGTCGTCCACAAATTTGAACGGGCATGCTGACGTGGCTGTCACAGCTTGCATCGGCAAACCAGTAGCTGAGTCCGTGTAGAAGTATGTGCGCAAGATCTCGTGATGCCAGGTCACCTGCCGGAATGCATTCTTCAATTGATCGACGTCCAAAGGCCCTCTGAGCTCGTACATGGACGTCTCGTTGTACGTTGTTGGATCTTCCAGGAACCCTTGAAGAAACCACAGCCGGGCTTGTGCGAAAGACATCTGTGCTCTTCGGTGAACGACTCGCTGAATCTTGCGCTCCTTGAAATAGCCATCTGCCTGCTCGTCCCTGCTTTCACTGCCGACGGATGTCATCGGAGTCGGTAGTGATGCGTCCGGTGTGCCTGGCGTTGTCCTGTTGTCTGGTGTGATCGGCGTCGATGCGCCATCCACTTCGAGGACCGGTACACTTAGCTGAGTAATCTTGGTTTCAGACTTGGTCTCTGCCTCTGGAGCCTTCTTTCTGGCTGGACTGCTGCTTTTGTTGGCGAAGATGGGGGCGGAAGCTGCTTTGCAGATTGAATCTCCAGAAGCACCGCTCAAGATTTGAAGAACGCTGACTTCGGCGCCGACAACCTTTCGGAACCATGTCTGTACTTCCATTGCAAGAAGGGAGTCTAGACCAAGACTGACGAGAGGCAAGTCCATCTTTGCACTTCCTTGAGGTAGTTGCAGAAGACTCTCCAGTCTCTGGGCGAAAGCTTCTCGGACCTTCGTGAAGACAGTCTCCTCGTCGGTGGCCGCGTCTAAGGCGGCCCGAAGATCTTCAAGGACCGAGGTGCCGATGCTTTCGGTCGCTGAATCCCGCTTGTCTCTCACATAGAAGCCAAATCGGGGTTCGTTGGCCCAGAACGGTCGCTCGGCTTCGTTATCGCTGATTGCCAGGCCGGCAATGAGCTCGCTATGCGAAGAAAAGCCGGGACGGCCGGCAAGAATACCCTCTGCAAACATCACGTGGACCTCAGCTTCGCAGAGAGCGAGAACGCACATGCTGCGCAGCTTCTTGGCCACAATGGGATCTTGACGAGTAACATATCCGGTGTCCGAAATCATGCCAACATCGATGACGGATCCAGCCAGGCCTCGACGTCTCCGATCAGCGGCAAGCCCAGCCATGAACGTGTTCGCCATGTGGTAGTTGGACTGGCCAGGTGTTCCTATGACACTGCCGGTTGACGAAAGCATGATGAAGAAGTCGAGGTCTTGACCCGAGAAAGCGCGGTCGAGATGGATGCTACCATCAACCTCGGGCCGGAGAGCAGTCTGCACAGATTCCACGTCCATCTGCATGAAGAGCTTATCCGACAACACCATGGATCCGTTACAGACACCTGCAATTGGAGGCATTGTCTTTGAAATCTCATCGACAACTTCCTTGATGCGGTCTGGGTTTGTCACGTCCATGGCCATCACCAGAACCTTGGCGCCCAGCTTTGCCATGGAGTCAATCCAGGTCTGGCTGACCTTGGGGTTTCTGCTTGCCAGCACGACATACTGGACGCCGTGCTTGATCATCCACGAGCAGATGGAAATGCCAACATCACCAGTGAGGCCGACCATGAAGTACGTCTTGTCCGACTTGAAGAGTTGCTCGGGCTTGACGGGTTGCAGATCTGCCCGGATTGGGACGCTCTGAGCCTGTCGCCAATCGATGACAGTTGTGGACGCACTCGCCTCGATTCCGCTCAGGTCGCCAATTGGTACAATCCTTGCGGTATGACCTTCGGTGACACCATTCAACTGAATGGTGGACGCATATGCAGCCTCAAGAAGCTGGGAAGCTGGCCTGTCGGATTGACTTGCAGGGCATTCCCAAAAATGTCCATTGGAGGGTTTGCGCACCAAGAGGAAAGACGAGACCTTCAAGAGAAGATCGGAAGAGTCGGCGTCACTAATTGAGTCGCCGAGAATGATGGCTGCAGTCTTGCGGGGCACAAACGCCTTGAGCATGCGCGTGGGTGCGCGCGGTGGAATGAAGTTGTCGCAGGTCGAGTCTGGTGAACTTGCAAAGATCTCAATACCGTTCTTCTTTGCCTCGACTTCGATAACGTCTCGTGCCATCTTGCTGATTCCGTGTAGCCATACAGTATGACCTCGAGGCACTGACCGTACCCAAGCCTGCGCAGCTAACACGACAGACAGGAGTGCAACCGCATTGGAGGCAATGCTTGCGGAGAAAACACGGTCGCTCGAAACTTGGATTACCGAGGTATTTGTTGGGGATAATGCGATTACAGCTTCGGAGCTGTCCTGGCGTGTGCCCACACAAAGGTATTGCGGCTCTTGGTAAGACAGCAGATGGATGGGTGCCAAGCAGGAGAAGGCATTCTCGATCGTGTCCAGCCTGGGCCTGTCTTGGATAAGCTTTGAACTGGCCCTGACTTCGATTGAGGTTCCAGTCTGGTTGACCTCAATGACGTGAGTCTCCGATTTGACCTCCTTGACGATTTGCCTTCTGGCCGAGTTAGTACGCTCATTGGGGTCTTCGTACTCCTGAATGCGGGGAACGAAAAGTTGATTGTTCCTCAGACAGAGTTCGGTTTCCAAAGACCAAAACCTTTCGTCGGGCTCCGTGTTTTGAATGGCCGTCAGTGTCAGCTGGAGGAAATGCTGCGAGATTGTGTTGGGATCAAGCTTGGTGGCTCCGTCAATGTCCATCACCTGGAGGAACCTTCCCAACGCGGGCTTTTCAGCGCGCAATCCGCGACACAAACCAATCAACATGTTTGAGTAAGGATTTGACGTGGCCGCATTCTTTGTAAAAATCAATACTCCCCGAGCCTTCTCAATAATGCCTTTGAATCCGGACAGAGCTGCATCATCAACTCCGCCCTTGAAAGTCGGCTGGTCCAGCTGAGAGAGACAGAGAACCAGAGAATTTGCGGGTACATCGGATGGTTTGACACCTCGAAGGTCGGGAAAATGAACGACGTCGTTGCCAAAGCCTGACAATCTGTCCTTGACTGAGCGGACAATCTTTGATGTGGCAAACGTGGAACCACCAATGAGAGTAAATGGAACGAAGTCGGGTATCATGTGTGTGTTGTCGAGTGGCTCTCGAAGGGCGTTGATTGTATCATCAGTAGCTTGGCTAACGAAAGAGGTGAAAGTGTGAAGTTCATCTTCCTTCTGATCATGGCTGAACATATCGACACCGGTGAATCCAACGTTGCGGAGCTTTTCGTCCCAAGTCTCAATGGTTGCGACCGGTCCGAAGCGTCGACAATTGTCACGCGCAAGCCACCAACCTTCTAGGCCGCCCATGATCACTTGAATTCGGAGGTGGTCTGAAGTCGGCTCAGTGACGGTAAGAAAACCACCGGGCTTGAGCAGGCCCCTGACACGACGCAGCACGGCTTCAATGTCATCCGACACGTGCAAAACATTCGCAGCAATAATAACATCATATGATGGGGTGTCGAAGCCCTGCTCCTCGAATGGATGCCCGATATCCAGCTTCTTGAAAGTCATCTTATGCACGTGTTCCGCAAATCGCTTCTGCGCCTCAGGGAAGAACGCAAGCGACACGTCGGTGAAGGTGTAAGAACCGAAATGGTCACCGATGGTGTCAAAGACAGCTGAAGTCGTCGCACCAGTTCCGGCTCCGATTTCGAGGATGTTTGCCTTTGGGTACCGATGGGATATGGCATTTAGGTAAGCTGATACTTGGCGCTGAGCGTTGCGAAGACCTAGGCCTTCGCGGTAGAAATGGCTCAGTTTGTCGTCCGCAAAAAGGACATGAACCATTTGTTTCTCGTTCCGGAATACGCTACCGGCTTCGTCTCCCACGAGGCGGAGGAGCTCAAAGTCAACTTGGTCCTGGTTCCTTTCAAGAATGGCATCGATCGTTTCTCTCGTGTCCTTTGCCCAGTTACGATAAGGTCCCTTCTCGACCGTGTTCGCCAGGTCCGTGAGCTGTTTGAACATCATCTTCTCATGTGGCTTCAAGTTCTCAACGCCAACCTTGCTCGCCTCTGCCAACAGCTTGCGGCAGAAGAACAGAGCAACACGCTCAGATTCCTCAACGGCGACATCTTGAGGGGGGTTGAAGTTGATTTCGAACTCGGCGCCGCCCAGGAGGTCAGCTTCCCACTTGGTCTCTGCGAAGATGATGCGGTCGTTGGAGGCGTCTGGCCGTCCGAGAGCTGCCAACGCCATTCCTTCAAGTTGGAGGAACGGCGTCTTGAAGTCGTCGCGGGGCGAGTAGATGCTGACATCGCCACTGATCTTGATTGCCGACAGTTCCGTGGAGAAGGCGTCGATGAGGACTTCGATCTGACCACCAGATGATGGGAAGAGCCGATGTCTCGGGTTGACTGTGATCTTCTCGAAGCTTTGAGGGAGGTAAGCAGTCCAAAGTCTTTCGGCAGTTGGGGCGTTGAAAGCAGCAAACACCTAAGTTAGGTCAGTATGAGAAATATAGCTTTCACTCGAGTTTCAGAGGGCCAAAGCTTACCGGTTGCAGTGCAACATCAATCAGTGCAGGGTGGTAGAGATTTCCGTACTCGATCTCGTCAGCGAACCAGGACGCTGTTGCAGTAGCAATACCATCAACACGGCGCATCGAATTGAGCCGCTTAAACAGATCTTCGTACTCCAGTCTGGTCTCCTTCACAGAGCTATAGAAACGCTCAACATCCACAGGTGGTACGGTCGTAGCCAGAGGGTCCACTCGGGAAGGGAGGACATCCTCGCTGAGGCTGCCCAATAACACAGAGATGCTTCCAAAACAGGTTCTATCTACCTTGCCTGTGCTCGCATCAGAGCATACATAGGACGAAAACTCGGCTGTAATCTTGTTCTCGTCTTTGCGTGTCACTTTGACCGATGTCAGCATCTCGACTGGTCTGGGCCCTTCCTCGACCTTGAGTGGCCGCTCGAGGGTGAGATTCTTGATCTCAATCAGTGACATGCCCTTGTCAACGCTGAGGAATTGCGCCACCTCGAGCATCATCGCGACATAGCCGGCTGACGGGAACAGCACCTCTCCCTGGAACGAATGTCCGCGCAGCCAAGGGAGCTCCTTCAGACTCAGGAAGTTGCGCCAACGCGGTTCCCAATCCGAGTCATCGGGACACCGGTGGCCCAGCAAGATGCTCTCATTTCCGCTGGAGCGTAGTCGGTGATTGCGCGAGAGTCTTGACTCACGCCATATGGGTGCGCCATGGTCCCAAGAGTAGGTGGGGAGATTGTCGACAACCTTGTGCGTGACAACTTCGCCATGCCAGCAGCGTTGATATTGGTCCAAGTCAAGCACTTGCGCACCAAAGTGAGACCATAAGAAACCTTGCAGCTGCATCATGCTGACAACACAATCTTCGCCTCGGTTCATGCTGCCGCAGTACGGGAGTTGCTTGCCCAGATGCGGTCGTACAGTCTGATTCACGGGTCCTTTCAGTGCAGGATGCAGTCCAACCTCGATCGCGACGTCGAAAGGACCGCCGTTTGTCAGTGCCGTTGTGACTGCATCTGCAAATAGCACAGGCTTCACCATGTTTTCGATCCAGTAAGGCCCACTCAGATCGTCAAAATTCCGATCCCAGTATCGGCTCGCGGTTCCATCCACACTTGAGACCCAAACACATTTACTCTGCGTTTTCAGGGGAGAGATCCCGCATTTTCGCATCGCTTTGAGGTAGGCCTCGGAGCAAGCCTCCATGTGCGCTGAGTGATACGCCTTATCCGTCTTCAGCACGCGGGCAAAGATCTTCCTGTCGTCGAAAACTTCCTTGGCCTCTTGGATGGCGTCAACGTCGCCGGAGAGTGTGACGCTAGAAGGGGAGTTCTTCGCCGCAAGACATATCCTGCCTTTGAATGGCACTTCACGGCAGAAGTCTTGCGCTGCTTCGCCACTGATTCCTACCGCCATCATGGAGCCTTTGCCTGCCAACTTGGCGTAGACACCTCGGTAGAAGGCAACGCGGATGGCATCGGACAAGGAGAGTATGCCCGCCGCGTACAGTGCAGCAATTTCGCCTGACGAGTGACCGACCACAGCGCTGAACTTGATTCCGCTAGTTTGCAGCATCCGAGCCAGGCCGATTTCCACTGCCGTGGTTGCAGGCTGCGCGATCTCGGCTTCAGAGATTCGGCTTTCCGATGTGTCGGCGAGCAGCTCTTGTTTCAACGACCATGACGGAGCATTGGGGAGTTTTGCCAGAGATTCATCGCACTCCTCCATAGCTGCTCTGAATACAGGACTGTGTGTCAGCAAATCCTTGCCCATCCCAGGCCATTGTGCACCTTGTCCGGTGAAGATGCCCAAGACTCCAAAACCCTCGGAAGGGGAGACGAGGGATGCGGCTGGTGTTCCCAAAGAAGGCTGCCCGCCAGCAGAGTCTGCAATGCTCTTCTCGAGACTTGCTAAAAGATCCTTTCGTGATGTCGCATGGAACGACTTTCGGAATCCAAGTCCGCTTTTTCGTTGCCATAGCGTCCATGCTATATCGTTGAGGCTCATGTTCGGGTTGTTGTGAATGTATGTGGTCAGTCGTCGGATGTTTTCGAGTAGAGATGTTTGTGAATGAGCACTGACAACAATGGGTGTGGTGAAAGGGAGACTGCCAAATGTCAAAGACTTGAGTTCTGACTTCGGTTCGTATGATTCCAGGATGACGTGGGCGTTCGTTCCCCCGAATCCGAAGCTGTTTACACTTGCGCGCTTCGGCTGTCCATCGGCCCTCGTGGGCCATGGAGTAGGCTCTGTGGGGACTTTGAGAACGCGCCTGTAGGGCTGAATTTTTGGGTTCAGGGACCTGAGATGTAAGTTCGGAGAGATCGTGTCATGCTTCATTGCGAGAAGAACCTTAATTACACCCGCCAAGCCGGCGCAGCCTTCCAGATGGCCAACTACTGTTTTGACTGATCCCACGTAAAGGGGACTCACTTCTGTGTCTGCAGCCCCCTTGGCTGCAAAGAAGCTCTCAAAAATGCCTCTAGCTTCTGTAGGATCCCCAGCCTGTGTCCCCGTGCCATGTCTATTGACCGTGTCAGCGATATCAGACCGTCCCATGAAACGAGTCAGCACCTACGCCTCAAAGTATTGACACCTGTCTTCCTCCTTTGACGGATCCAGTCCCGCGGCTCGGTACGTCTCCGTCGTCAATCTCGCCTGCGCCATGGCGCTCGGCATCGTGATCCCCGGCGTTCGACCATCAGAGTTGACGCCCGAGTTGCGAATCACAGCTTGTATGGGGTCATTGTCCCTCAATGCCTTGCTCAGCGGCTTCAGCAGCAGGGCCGCCACGCCCTCGCCCCTAGCATACCCGTCCGCCATGGCATCCCACATCTGACACTTCCCCGTGGGCGAGAGCATCCGCAGCTTCGACTCGCTGATGTACATGTCAGGCCCGAAGATGAGGTTGGTGCCAGCGACGACGGCCGTCTCCGCCGCGCCGCTGCGGAGGTCCTGGACGGCGAGGTGCATCGCGACAAGCGACGACGAGCAGGCAGTGTCCAGACAGATTGACGATCCGGAAAGGTCGAAAAAGTAGGAAATGCGGTTGGCTAGGATGGCACGCGACGTGCCTGAGGCGGTGTAGTGCGATAGGTCTTCCGTGTCGCGGTACTGGATCGTCTCATAGTCGCCCGTCATCACGCCGACGAACACGGAACACCGCGAGCCCTGAAACCTCTCAATGGGCGTGCCGGCCGATTCTGTAGCTTCATAGACCGTTTCGAGGAGAAGCCTCTGCTGCGGGTCCATAGCCTCGGCCTCCAGAGGACTGACGTTGAAGAACATGGTGTCGAAGAGGCGAGGATCCTCTTCGAGGAAGTAGGACTTTGTGACGTTCGAGCTGCCATGGTGCTCGCCGTTGGTGTTGTGGAACTTTTGGAGGTTCAGACGATCTGGGTCTGGCTCTCTAGATAGGTCTCGTCTGCTGTTGAGCACCTCCCAGAGCTTGGCGGGTGTGTTGGCGCCTCCTGGGAAGCGATGCGCCAACCCAATGATTGCAATGGGCTCCATGGTTATACTAGATCCGTTAGACTATCTACAGGAAGTATGTTGGTCTATTGCACTCACGTAGTTTGTTCTAGTATTCTATTTTGTTTAAACAAAGGCCGCGTGAAAGTCAGTAAATTTAGGAGCAGGTTCGCGAGTGATGCGAGGCCTTCGGATGGACATCGACTTGGTTGTATGTGACTGACAGCTCCGACGGTCTGGTAATCTTATCAAACGGGTTAATTAACCTCCCTCTTCATCGCCCGCTACCATGTATAGTGAGCTTCTACTGACTAGGGGTCCAGCCCAAACTCTCTTTGCCTGTATAGTACCACCTGGCCCCCAAAGAGGAAATAAAGACGCGCAAGTCTAGAGCACGTTTTCTCCCTCTCTTTTCACACCTTACCCTGCCATCCGATATTATTCGTCCCAATAGTATGGGAAGGTTTCGCCTGAAAGTATCACTGAAGATCGTTCTCGCGACTTAGTGTCCCATGTTGCAACGTACGTGTTGTTTCCCTCAGAAGCGCATTGAGAAAGAAACCCGCCGGTACAACCGATTCTAACTCTAATTGCTAGTCTTTACAGCTGAGATGCAACTTTGAAAGTTTCCAGATCAATAGGGGGTGGGACAAACCTTAGAGAATGGGGACCTGGCCAGGTGCGTTCGTTGGCTACAGAGTGAAGCGTGGGTGGGGATTAATTCACGAGTCAGCGGGGGGAAGATAGGCCCGTCTCATTATGCGAGGGGGTCTCTTGTAAACTCGCCGTCGGAGCTGTTATTTCGTCGTGTTCAGATGGCGACTTCATGTCAGTATTCAGGGAGTATTGCTGACTCGTGGTGTTGTTCGGAGGGACTGTGGAGCATGACGGCGATTCGGCTCAAATAATCCTCCCGATGGAATCTTCATCCGTGATGGGGAAAGAGCGGACGAGCAGTTCGTGTAAGTCTGTCTTTACCTGCATCACTACTAGAATGTGCACGACACTTTACCGATTGCAACGACGTACGAAGAGTTATCACCCCAAACCATGACACAGCCGTCGAAATCGAGGAGGGCAATAGTCGTCCAGGGACCGGGAACAGCAAAAGTAGTCACGGTCACCACACCAAACCTATCACCAACAAATGTCCTCGTCAAAACAGCATGCGTCGGTCTGAACCCGTCAGATGCCAAGATGGTGCAGGCCGGCATGCCTCAGGGCTCAATGGCCGGCCTCGACTTCGCCGGCATCGTCATGTCAAAAGGCACAGATGTGTCCTCAGACATACGACCAGGAGACCGAGTGTGCGGCGTGGCCTTTGGATACAACAACAATGACGAAGCCACGGGTGCATTCGCGGAGTACGTCGTCGCCGAGGAGCATCTGCTCTTCCGCATACCAGACAGCATCTCCTTCCAAGAGGCCGCGACATTCCCCTGCGGTCTCCTCACAGGCGGCATGGTGCTTCACAACACCATGAAGCTCAAAACCGCGCCTGCAGATGGCGATCGACATGTCTTGATATACGGCGGCAGCACCGCGTCCGGCCTCTTCATGATCCAACTACTAAGACAGTAAGCCTCCTCTCCCGCTTCTCCCACAACCAGAAACCTGACCTCCCCAGGTGCGGCTTCATCCCCATCGTCACCTGCTCCCCGCACAACTTCCCCCTCGTCAAATCCACCGGCGCCGCCGCCGCCTTCGACTACGCCTCCCCAACCTGCGCCGCCGACATCCGCGCCCTCACCGCCGACCGCCTCGCCCACGCCGCCGACTGCATCACCACCCCAGACTCCATGCGCATCTGCTACGACGCCCTCGGCGCCGCCGGCGGCCGCTACGTCGCGCTCGACAGCTTCCCGATCGCAAGCCACTCGCGCCGCGCGGTCCGGCCGTCCTGGGTCTTCGCGATGAGCGCCTTCGGATCCGCCGTTGATTGGGTCGCGCCGTACAAGTGCGGGGCGTCCCCGGCGGACCGGGAGTTCGCGGCCGCGTGGACCAGGGAGGTGGCCGCGCTCGTGGGGGCGGGGGATGTGAGGCCGCTGCGGTACCGTGTCGTGGGGGAGACGCTCGACGATGTTGGGCAAGGGCTGGAGGAGCTGCGGAGCGGGCGGGTTTCAGGCACGAAGCTTGTGTGTATTGTGGACAGGTCCATGGTTTGAAGGGATAGACGGTGAGTTGCGCTGCGGTGGGAACTTGTCCGCAGCAGTTGGGTTCTCGTCGGAGTTGTTCAGGTTGCCGACCGCCCACTTGTACGATATGCAGAGCCAGAAAGTTTAAAGCGCAGCATGGGGGAAGCGTAGCAATCTCGCATCCAATCTCCGATTCACACGTGCGCTAGCTCGGGTATAAGCCTTTTTTTCGTATTAGAAACTGACAGTCTGTGTGCCTGGATGTCGGGACAAGCCCCGATGTCAAAGTCCTAGCGCTTCGACTAGAAGCCGCGCACTCGGATCAGTAATCTACGCAGTCGGATTAGACGTTGGTCTAGCCTCGCAAGCGCATGCAGGCTACAGCCCAGGCGCACGACGGGCAGAGCACTGTCTCGACTAGTATAGGGCGATGCAGAATGTCTGACCCGCCGGTTCGGATTGATGCAGCGAAGAACTCTCCCGCCGCCACGTCTCTGACAACCTAAGCGGGGACCCTGAAAACCTTATAGTTATACCCGGCCGCCTGTATTGCTGTTATCTAAGTAGGTTTCCGCGGGTTTCACGGGCGTTGGGGAGTCGCCGTGTTCGCGAGTCAGGTGACGTAGACGTAGCCGTAGTCTCTTCTTCTGATTCCGAGAAACCGCGGGAGCGAGCGTCTGGCGGGGGACGAGAACAGACCACAACCTTGTCTGACGTAGTCTCTACGACCTGGCAGCTTCTGTCTCAACAACGGAGGTGTATCACGAGGAGACCTTGACCAAAAGTCCAAATCCAGGCCCCAAAATCGCGTACTTGCTCGGTGACACGATTCATCATGTCTTCACCCAAGGTCCTCATCATAGGCTGCGGCATGGCCGGGCCGGTAGTCGCCTGCCTGCTCAAACAGAAAGGCTACGCCCCGATCATCTTCGAGCGCTCCCCGGCGCCGGCGGACGTCGGCGCATCCCTGATGATCTGTCCCAACGGACTCAAGGTGCTCAACCTGATCGGGCCCGTACCCGACTGGCTTCTCCAGAACGGCCCGCCTGTGCTCGAGCTGTGCGACTACAAGGCGTCGGGGGAAGTCCTCGGCCGCTCCGACGTGCCGACGGAGTTTGCGAAGCGGTACGGGCAGCCGGCGGTCGGCGTCAAGCGGACGCTGGTCACGGAGTGGTTGCGGGAGTTGGCGGTCGAGAGCGGGGTGGAGGTACGGGAGGGCTGGAAGCTGGAGCAGATCCAAGAGGGGGAGGATAGAGTCACTGCGTTCTTTGAAGGGGGACGGGAGGAGACGGGGTGTTTTTTGGTGGGGTGTGATGGGTTGAAGGCGGCGACGAGGAGGTTGTTGCTGGCGCGAGGGGGGATTGAGGAGGGGACGCCATCATTCACGGGACTGACGCAGGTGAGCTGACTCTACTATCCCCTGGCATCATGAACCCTAACCACAAGACAGACTGCCGGCATTTCCCCCACGCCCGAAGCATTCCGCAAAACCCCCGGCGCGCGGAACTGGTACGGCGAGCTCAGCCACATCATCAGCTACCCCATCACCCACGACAAGACGTCCTGGGGGCTGACGCTCCCGGGCAACACCGAGGAGGAAGCCGCCTGGAGCCTCTTCGGCGACGAGAAGCGCGCCGCCGAGAAGGAGAAGATGGCCGAGATGCTGCAGGCCAAGAACTGGGACCCCGTCGTGCTGGGGATGGTCGCCTCGGCGGAGCGGCTCATCAAATACGGCATCTACGACCGCCCCGAGCTCGAGCCGGAGCAGTGGTACTCGGGCCGGTGCGTCATGGTCGGGGACGCGGTGCACCCGACGAGTGTGCACCTCGGGCAGGGGGCGAACCAAGCTTGGTGAGTTGAATCGAACAGGCGTTGTGTTGGTTTGGGGCTGACAGGAGATAGCGAGGACTGTTACTACCTCTCGAAAGAGATTCCGGATTTTGATGTAGGAAAAGAGCTGCGCACGGCTGTGCTTACGCAGGCGTTCAGGGCGTACGCGACGAGGCAGCAGCCGCACACGTCGCTGCTGGTCAAGGGCGCGCGGGCGGTTGGGCTGGCGCGGGTGGCTGCGCCTGAGTTCTGCGCGCAACGTGACGAGGCTGTGACGAAGAGCATGACGGACCGGGCTGGGTTGCAGAAGAAGTTTGATTTCACGTACTCAAGGCCGTTCTGAGATGGTTCCGGTTGCTTAGGAGTTAGGGTGTGTGTTTTTGCAAGCATCGAAAGATGCCGAAATGAGGATAAAAGCAGACTGTCCCAAATTAGAATTGTATTCAATCGGCGGCCGCGTCGATGATTAGAGGCTACTTACATCGTTCTCGAAGCTGCTTTCGTACGGCCCACCTTCCATGTGTTGATGCGGTGTCCAGGAACGGCATCCAACATGCTCCTCAAGTGTACGTGTAGGTTAATGTAAAAGCTTACACTCAGTTCAAGACTTGTGGTCATAGACTATCGATGATACAAGACCAAAGTTCAGAAAATCAGATACGAGTGACGGTGAACAAACCGAACTCCTTGTCAATGGTAGTTATATGCGTTTCTCAAATCAAGAAATTGTACGCGCAAAGAGAACCTGCCAACATTGAAGAGTCATAGTCCCAAGGAGAGACTACAACCTACACAAAGCACTAGTATACCCAACACGACGTCAGTCAATCGCATAATGTAACAAGACGTCAAAATAAGAGTGCGTCACACCCTGGCTCATATGAACCAACACACTAAGTCGGGCAGTAATTCTCTTCCTTCCTGATAGGTATCCTTGACATGGGCAGGAAACGCCAAGGGACACGAATTATGCGTCATGCTGGTGTCTATCACCAAGTCAAATAACACATTTCCAATTTTCACCATACCGAACTATTTGACAGGTTCCTTTTTTGTTGGGTTGGGAGACGAACTTGCGTGACGATGCTACAAGTTTTCTTTTCCGGAGTCTGAATGAAGTGACGCCGATGAGAAAAATGGCTGTCGTTTTTATAATTCGTCGTTTAACGGAACAAATATGGATGCAATGTGCAGTGCGTCAAGCAGTTCCTTCGAGCCACGGAAGCACAGTTCAAAATTCGCGGAAGTTGTCTGGCCGGACAGACCCACTTTAAGCCGGTCCGACTCCGACTGAACGGGTGCGCACCGGGAATGACCTCGGTACCAAAGAAATGTAGTGCAGTCGTAAAAGGGGATATCAATTAGAAATGGTATAAACGTTTCTACAAGGAGAAAATACTCAAAACACCGAGGCACTCAGACATCCGTCTTCCGCTCATGCGCAAACGGCCCTTTTTCCGACTCCCTCCCAGACGAGTCCTTCCCGGACGAACTCCCCCTCCCAAACGGCTTCGTCTCGCTCCCCTCCAGGTCGACGCTCGCCCGCCAGCCCATCCACCAAGGCCCGCTGAACAGCTCCTCCATGCGCTCCATTGGAATGCCCTTCGTCTCGGGCGCCCACAGCCCCAGCACGACCAGCCCGACGGCGCACACGCACGCCCAGAAGACGTACGCGCCCCACACGTCGAGGCTGACGAACATGTTGGGCGTCGTGCGCACGACGGCGAACTGGAAGAACCAGTGCAGCGACATGTTGGTCGCGTAACACACGCTGCGGATGCGGGTGGGGTAGATCTCGGTGCCGTAGAGGTACTGCACGGTGCACAGGCCGATGGACCAGCCGACGGCATATACGAAGACGGAGGCGATGGCGGCGTCGGAGGCGGGCTTGTTGGTGCCGTCGATCCAGATGCCCATGTAGACGGCCATGTAGACGTGGGTGACGCACTGCAGGGCGAGGCCGGTGATGAAGCAGCGGCGGCGGCCGAAGACGTCGACGAGGCCCCAGGTGAAGACCATGGTGAAGACGAGCTTGACGGCGCCGTAGGCGCCGCTGGTGATGAGGGAGGTGTTGTCGCCGACGACGCCGGCGTAGCGGAAGATCTCGGGGATGTAGTAGGTGATGCCGTTGCCGCCGGACCACTGGGCGACGGTCTGCATGACGGCGCCGAGGAGGAAGCGGGTGCGGTAGGTGGGGACGGTGGCGATCTCCTTGACGATGGCGAGGGTGGAGGTGTCGGCGAGGATCTGCTGGCGGGAGCGGAGCTGCTCGTGGAGCTCGTCGAACTCGAGGGACAGGGCCGGGTCGGAGCGGTCCGAGTGGCGGAGCTTGGCGAGCACGGCGAGGGCCTCTTCGCCGCGGTCCCGGGAGGCGAGCCAGCGCGGGGTGTCGGCGAGGAAGAAGGAGGCGGCGAAGGCCAGGCCGACGGGGATGAGGGGGATCGCGATGACGAGGCGGTACTGCATCCTAGTGGCCGCTAGCGTCGCGTTGGCGGCGTAGTTGATGAAGAAACCTGGCGCGGGAGCCGGTCAGTCGGATGTTCGCCGAGGGCCCGGGCAAGTCCCGAGGGTTGATGGATGGGGGATTTAGGCTCACCAATGGTCAGGAACGATAGCAGGATGACCATGTAGATGCTAACGACCATGCCGCGCGACTTGGCCGGCGCGATCTCTGACAGGTAGAGCGGCGCGACGACGGTGAGACCGCCGGCGCCGAGGCCGCCCCAGATACGGGCGAAGAGCATGAGGCCGAGGATACCGGAGGAGAAGACCTGCATCAGGACGCCCGTCATCCACACGGCGATGAAGACCTGCCATGAGCGCAGGCGGCCAAGCCTGTCATTGAGAGCGAGGGCGATGATGGAGCCAAAGGCGGCGCCGAGGACGCCAAACGACGAGATGTTGGCCTTGCGGTCGGCGAGGCCAGACTCGTTGTCCTTCCACAGACTCGACACGAGGCCGAAGTCCTCCTTGAAGGAGGTCAGGCCCGTGGAGGCACTGAAGCCACCCTCATCGTAGCCTGTGTTGTTGGACCCATCAGCACACTCACTCACACATGGACATGCACACCGCGAACGGAGGAGGAGAAGGGTTTGCGGTGGAGAAGGTGACAGATCACGGTCGCGTATGCGGTGACCCGACCTGACCGCACAACGGGCTGGGGGGGCAGAGGGGGCAGAGGGGGCAGACTCACCCTTGGGGATAGACCCGCACGCGATAACAACAATAGTCAGCAGATAGTAGGCGTTGAAGTCGACCATTTTCCCGGGGTAAGACTTCTCAGAGACAGAAGATCTGGGCCGGGGGTGACGGCTTTCGTTCGAACGCGGTTGCGGGCGCCAGAAAAGGGGAGCGCGGCGTGGGTTTGCAGCAATTGAGTTGTTCAAATGCTGGATTGAGATGAAATGAAGAGAGAAGAAAAAAAGTTTTTTTTTTGTCCAAGTGTCTGTGTTCGCCCCCTATTTCCGACACGCAATCACACCACGTCGCCTCCCCCGTCGCCTCACTCTTTTCCTGCCGTCGTCGTCTTCTCTCTGCTTCTCAACAGCAGCAGCGGCAGCAGCAATCGCGGGGTTGCACAAATCCTCCACGGGGTAGGTCGATGGATGGATGCAGGCCGCCGCAGCAGCGCCTCTCGCTTGCCTCTTCTCCGGATTTTGGGCCCTGGTGGTTCCAGAGGAGAAGGCCTAACCCCACGATTCCGTTCAGTGGACGATCGCGCGCGGAGGAGGATCTCGTGCAGGGCGGGGTGGGGGATGAAGGGGGGTGCAAAAGATCGGACGTTGACCGAACGAACTGTGAAGGGGGAAAAAGATACCGGCAGACTGGAGGCAGAGAGGCTGCACCTCAACAGCGTGAGGAGAGAACCTTAGTAATGATGCTGTGCTGAAGTGCTGCCCCCCCACTCGGGAGTTGCGTTCATCCAGTGCCATTGCCGTCACATCACCGATCCAATGGAAGTGCCGCGCCGGGGGGGTGACTAACACAAGGCACGAGAAGTAGCTCCCACGCTAAACTCGGTGGTGGGATACTTTAGCATCTCGCAGTATTCCCGGCCCGCTTCCGGAAGACAGAGATGGTCTGGGCTTTTCTGTTCCCTCAAGGTTCTCTCTCTGCTTATCTAAGGCACTTACCTAAGGCACAGGGTTGCATCTGCGTCTTACATAATGCAAGTCACTTGTATCTGCAGCAAGTACCGTGTTCACTCACTCTCTCTTTCACTCGCTCAATCTCATCTCACAGCTCACCCAGCTCGGTCAACTTCCGGCAGGACGGCCGCCCACAGCATGCGGCCCGCAATGACTCGTGGCGACGTCAGGAAAGAAAAAAAAGCAGAGTAAGAGAATTTCTGCCCTGTTTCTTTCTGCTCAGCGGTGCTGCCCTCACAAACGCGCCTGTAGAGACGCCTGGAAACCCTGCCGCCCGCCCGCTGTTGCAATGCCCCGACCCCGTCAATCCATGCAATGGACAATGGACCTCGCACTGGCCGATGCAGTTTGCAGATGCACGCCCGTCGGCCATGTTCCTGGGGGACGGAACCACTTCTCAAAATAGTTGAAGCCCATGTTCGGATGGATATGCGTGTAGTGTGTGTATCCGTAGTCTCTACACACAGTAGTTGCGCGCAAAACCCAATACACCCAAACCAATGGGCATTGACACTCAACACCACTCACACTCTTTACACTAGGCTCTGGACTCTGGTCGAGAAACACGTCGGTCATCCTCCGAGGCGACACCGCCCACCGAGGACCAGATCTCCTCCAAAACCAGAAACCTGCACCTCACCTCTCTCGTCTGGTGGCTTGTCGACGACACCTCAAGGTTTTAGTTTTGCAGTTTGGCCCTCAACCACCTCCACTATCGCTCCCACTGGCGTGTCTGGCCTTGCCTCGCCTGCCTTGCTCCTCGCATCTGCCCTGCTGGAGACTGTCCGAGAAACTGCGGGCTCGCCCCTACATGATCAGGAAAACCTTCTTACGGATACGCCTGCCCTCGTCGAGTGATATGCGGCTGCAACTCAGATGATCCACTCAACAACCCGGGCAGTCGGCGGATTCTCAGCAACCGCAATGGGCCGACGTCCATATGTGCAGGCGCACCGCCGCCGTCATCGCCATCGTCCGCAGTCGTTGCAGCAGTACGGATACCACCACCAGCAGACGCAGCAGCCAGTGCCTGCGGATCACCGAAACCCCGGGCTTCTCCTCCTGTCGTCGTCGTCGTTCTCGTCTTCGGTCCAGTCGCCAGTTTGTTCTCGCGAGGAGAAGGATTCATCCCTTCCATGCCTTTCCAGCAAGCGCCCTTATTCCACCACCACCACCACCAATACCACCACCGCTGCTTCCCTAGACACTCCTCACCATCAAATCGGCATCAAGCCCGAGCCTCGACTCTATCACTCTTCCCCCGCCCTTTCCTCCTCCTCCTCATCTCCCACTGATAGGGGCCTCCCCGCCGCTCTTACACAAAGAGCAGCCGCCCTCACCATGATCCAGAGGCGCATCCTCAACGCACACTCCCACCTCTACCACCACCTCCGAACCATCATGGCTCTCCTCCAGCACCTAATCAACCCTTCCTCCTCCTCGTCAAGGAACGACAAAGTAATACCAACACTCCTCACACCCGCCCGCCGCCGCCTGACCCTCCCGGAGCGGATCCCCCGCGGCGCGTGGGACTCCCACATGCACGTCGTCGACCCGGCCGCATATCCCTTGGCACAGGACGCCGTCTACTGCCCCGCGACGCACCGCCTCGACCACGCCCTCGCCTTCGAGTCCTCCGTCGGCATCGACAACATCGTCCTCGTCCAGCCCTCCATCTACGGCACAGACAACACCTGCCTCCTCGACGCCCTGCGCGCCCTCGGTCCCCGCCGCGGCCGCGCCGTCGTCGCCTTCGAGTCCGGATCCGTCCCGCAGAGCACCCTCAAAGAGTGGCACCGTCTCGGCGTGCGCGGCGTCCGCATCAACCTCTCCTCCGTCGGCAAATCCCTCACCGCCGCCCAGCTCGAGGAGTTACTACTCAAGTACGCGGAGGACTGCCGCCCGCTTGACTGGGTGATCCAGGTGTACATGCCCATGTCGATGATCCCGCTCCTCGAGCCGGTGGTGCCGCGCCTCGGCGTGCGCGTGTGCATCGACCACCTCGGCCACCCCAGCGTCCAGGACATGCCCGCGCGCGACCCGTACTCGATGCGGGGGTTCCGGGCGCTGGCGAGGCTGCTCAAGGCGGGGAGCACGTACGTCAAGCTCTCGGCGCCGTACCGGCTGAGCAGTATGGCGGACCACAGCGACCTCGAGCCGATTGCGCGCGAGGTGCTGCGGCTGCGAGGGAAGGACAGGGTGATTTTTGCGACGGACTGGCCGCATACGCGGTTTGAGGGGCTGGATATCAGGCCGTGGATGGAGACGGTGCTGGACTGGTGTGATAAGGATGATGTGCTGTTGGACAGGCTGTTTAGGGGGAACGCGGAGGAGTTGTGGAATACCCGGCATGCCAGGTGACGAACTTCAACAACGGCACTGGTGTTTGATTTGGAGCGGTTTCTTTCTTTCTAGCATAGCGCTGCGGATGCATTCGTGCATCTTGGATGATTTTCTTTCCAAGACCAAAGCAACAATTGCGTCGAGGACGACGAATGACTCATGACCTAAAGAACAGAATATTCTAATACGATCAACGACCTGAATCAAAACGCATTTCCCCGGGAACGCTGCTCTTCATCTTGCCGTGTCTGCATGTCATTGGGACTTTGGTGTTGTAAGTAAAAAGCCGGCCATTGCGGAGTTTAGTTGCGCGGGATTCCGGGGCACCAAAACCCGGTCAGAAAAGACGGGAAACGCCAACAAACCATTGGCCCAAGCACTCTTCCTGCTAAGCCCTATGGAAAGTGGCCAACCACTGCAATAAGTGAAATCCGCGTTGTGTGGCCGGGTTTCAGCAACGACGTTTGGCCGGGAAATGGAAATGACAGAAATACCGTTGATGGTCCGCCTCCGTAAACTCCATGAACTTCGCCAAGATATGGGCGTAGATGGGACATGTCTGCATCACCTCGAGAAGAAGAAGAATGATATAAATACTGATAATGTTGACGCAGAGATATGAAAATGAATGTAACAGAGCATCAAAAAGCCTACACCAAACGTCGCAATAAACTTTACACTATCAAATCCCCGCCAAGACCTATCATCTCATATCCCGAAACTCTACTCATATCTAATTGAACTCCAAAAGAAATAGAACAAAATGACGCTCCCATCCTTCTTCCGCAGCTGCGCCGACCTCCCCCTGCCCCCCGCCTCCTCCATCGCCGGGGGCACTTACATCGTCACCGGAAGCAACACCGGCCTCGGCTACCACTGCGCGCAGCACCTCATCCACCTCCACGCCGCGCGCGTCATCCTCGCAGTCCGCTCGCCCTCCAAAGGCGCAGCCGCGCTCGCCGCCATCCGCGCGCACACTAACCAGCCTGACGCCGGCGAGGTGTGGGGGCTCGACCTCGCGTCTCTAGCCTCCGTCGAAGCCTTTTGCACACGTTTGGGCGAGCTGGACCGGCTCGATGGGCTGGTTGCGAATGCTAGTGTGGCGCTGGACGAGTTTGCGAGGACGGGGGACGGGTTGGAGACGACGGTGGGCGTGAATGTGGTTGGCAACGGGCTGCTTGCGGTGCGGGCGCTGCCGAAGCTGAGGGAGACAGCGGGGAGGTTTGGGGTGAGGACGTGTTTGAGCGTTGTCTCGAGCGGGACTGCGTTTTTCACGAAGGGCGGCGGGTTGGATGCCGTGGAGGGGAATTTGTTTGAGAGTCTGAGTCGGGAGGACCAGCGGAAGACGGGTTTGGGGGCGCATCGGTACGTGGAATGGTTTGCAATTACTCGATTGACACCATAACTAACACGCTTTAGATACCCGCTCTCGAAGCTGATGCAGGTCTACATGGTCCGCCGCCTCGCCGCCCTCCTCCCCGTGTCCGAGACGGGCGTGGTGATTAACGTGCTCGACCCGGGCATCTGCGCGACGGACCTCGCGCGCAACATGCCGTGGTTCTTCCGGGCGTACATCGGCGTGATGCGCGTCGGGTACGGGATCAGCGCGGAGCAGGGGAGCAGGAAGCTGCTGCACGGCGTGACGGCCGGGGAGGCCAGCCACGGGGCGTTCCTGGCGGAGATGGAGGTGATGGAGGTGCCTGCGTGGGCGGAGGATGAGGCCGGGCGGCGGGTGCAGGCGCGGGTTTGGGATGGGTTGGTGGAGGTGCTGGGGAAGAGGGGGTATGTGGTTGATCTTAGGGGTTTGTAGCGGGGGATAAGGCGGGTTTTGCAGTTTGGGGAGTGGTTATGAGGTTGATTGGATTGTCTTGTCTTTGGGGAATATTCGCCTTGTTTGATCTAATGTAGCTCATCAGTTGACATGCCTATTGTGTTCAAAGGGCGGTTTTGGTGTGTCCAGTCCTGCCATGTTGGGGAATCCCAGGCGCAGACGACACCGACTCTGCGCTCTTGAGGCGTCGCCCTCACCAAGAAAAAAACTCCACGGACAAATTCCCCATTTTGCAACAAAAAGGCCGTTTACCCCACACTGAGAGTCCCACGGGGGGAACGGTGACTGACAGCCCGGACGGTCAGAAATCCCCAGGTCCCAACTGGCTGGCGCCCATCTGCCGAGACAAGACGCCGGTGCGCTGTGCGGTGTGGTTGCAACCTCCCCCAGCTTTTTTCTGGCAGAGCACCTGTCCGAGTTCCGCAGTGTGTTTGTTGCCCTCCGAGTTCCGAGGCCTGGACGAATCAGGAAACAATAGCCTCTGTATGACAATATGACAACTCCAGCGACTTCGCGGCGGGAAACAAGCTTGTTTTGGGCGTTTCTTTTTCGTTTTGACGACGGGATGGGCTTCGCTCCACGTGAAGACCGGGATGGAAAACCTGGGGTTTGCGGGGAAAGATTGCTGCTTCTGACGTCAAATCTGGGGATATTCGGCTACCAAATAGACATAACAGCAGTGATGCCAATTCCCATAAGAGCACAACTCCAAGACTTGCTTGGACGAAAACGTGAAGAAATTACTCGCTATCTACTCTCGATTCCAATCTCGGGATCCCACACCCTCCCCCTCCAGCCAAAACACCGCTCCAAACATGCGTCCCACAACCCTCCTCCCCCTCGCCCTCCTCCCCGCCTCCGTCGCCCCCCAGTCCCCCCTCTGCCCCCTCACCCCCTGCGCCGCCGTCCACGTCCTCCTCCTCCGCGGCACCAACGAGCCGTACCCAGGCCTGCAGCAGCCCATCGCCGAGGCCATCTGCGCAGACTGGGACTGCACGTGGGCCAGCGTCGAGTACCAGGCCGTCTTCCACGACTACTGCGACTCCGTCGAGAGCGGGATCGCCAGCACGCGCAGCGCGGTCACCGAGTACGCCACGCGCTGCCCGGGGTCCAAGATCGTGCTGTCCGGCTTCTCGCAGGGCGGGCAGGTCGTCGGGGACGTGCTCGGCGGCGGGGGCGGGAGGTTCAGGAGCCAGAACTGCACGCAGGAGGGCAGCGAGGGGATGGCGCCGGACGCGTTTCCTGGGGATCATGGTGAGTGCTGTGCTGTTGCGCCTGCCCGGATGAATGTATACGCTGGTGGAGACTGATCTGCGATTTCTGCGGGATGTAGTTGCTGCTGCTCTTATCTGGGGCTCGCCGCGGCACGTTGCGAACCAGACGTACAACTTGCTGGTCGGGGCGCGGATGCAATCGGTGAGTGGCTTTCTGGGGTTGGGAACCGAGGAGTAGAGGGATAAAGACTGACACGACGGCGATGCAGGGCTTCCCTAGGGAGGGCGCGCAGCTGGAGTCGCTTAATCGGTGGTCTGCGCGGCTGAGGGACTATTACAACGACAATGATCCTGCGTGCGCGCGCAAGGGACCAGCTGGGAGGCGCATGAGAGTTATGGGCTGAAGTATGCCGAGGACGCTGCTCAGTTTGTGAGGTTTAAAGTGTGTTGAGTTTGAACATGGTCGTAATGTTTAATGAGATGTGAGAGGCCCGCAAGTGCAGGCAGGAGTTGAGTTGTCGACAGTTGCATAGCCAAATCTATTTGCCCTAAGTTGCCTCTGTATCTAAGATCTAACTAAGTCTAATGTTAAAGCAACTAGTGTTTTCAAGTGTGTAAGCAAACTTGCATCGCCTAGTGTTCATAGTGTAGGCAGTGAAGCATAATAATCACAGATGGGCACCTACCTGGGTAGACCCGTCAGCAACATATCAGACGTTAAATCAAACCGGCAAAGTCAAAATGAGATTGTAGTATGAGTACTACAAAAATTTGCACGACTACGCAAAAAGATTGCCCCCTCACGGGATTGAACCGTGGACCTTCTCATGTGCCGCAAGCATACGAGTGAGACGCTCTACCACTGAGCCAAAGGGGCGGGATTGCGATTACATAAGTGGGTGCTTTACGTACCTATGAATGGAAGGCGCATCCCGCCCAACGCCTGCCAAAATTTGGCCCAAGCCATTCCGCGTCTCCTTCCGTTCATCCATCAACGACACCTCCCAACTACAACCGCAACCACAATCTCCCATCTCCCACTCCCATCCGCATCTCCATCCTCAACAAACTCGGCCATCTTCCACATCTCACCCTGTAACATATTAGAGTTTACAGCAAAGTTGGACCACCATCTCGCCATGCTCGCCGCCTCGGCCCAAGTCCGCATCAGATCAACAACCTCGGCCATCCACCGTGAGGATGCCGGTGACCCGGAGCCACATTCAACCTGCCCCCAGCCCGGAAACGAGTATCCGCCAACGGGCGTCGGCGCAGAACCATGTCCCCACTTCACGATCCTCGCGAACGGTTTCCTTCCCTGCGCTTTTTGCATGTGTAAAACCAGCGAAACTTACAGCGAGGCGCGCAGAACAGACGAAGGAAAAAAATTGAACGCGGGGACGCCAAAAGTCTCCGGACAACTTCCCGCGAAAATCATTCCATATTCGTCCTGCCATCGCATCTCCAGTCTTGGCAGAAACCACTCAAAATTACTCAAAAATCTGCAACATCCAAGGCCCTCCCCCATCGTGAGCATGGATTCACCTCCCCCAGGTCCATCGGGATCGGATCCCCCTCCCGAACCTCGTCAACCACCCTTCCTCGGACCCTGGCCGTGACATTTGCAATGGATCCCACGCCAGCTCATCGCACGTAATCATCCACGCTCGCGCCGTCACAAGCCAGACGAACGCAGAACGCAACCCGCTCACCACCACCGCCGAGCCAGTCACCATCCTGCCAATATCAACATGGACCAAACACAACCCCGGCCTACGCTTGCGGAACTTCGGTCGTCCGCCGCCAAAGATACCCCGAGACTGGCCCCAAACAGGCGCCCCATATCGGCACGTGTCCCGTTCGCTGCGAGACTGGGAAGAAATGGCAATCAGGAAGGGGGTGGCGTGTAACCTCCGGACGCCCATCTCGCATATACGCGCTAGTGCCCCCAGATTTTCCAAGAAATCCAGACTTTCCCTCCGTTTTCCCCTCAACCTCGCGCCTCGCGGCCCAGACGCATCTTCACCATCGACGGTTGAGTCTCGGTCAACTTCCGACAGGCGGGTGCGCAGAAAAACCTGGAGAGGGAAAAACGCTTGCGACGCGCGCCGTTGATCTGATCACCGAAGAAGCGAGGAGGCGAGACCGCCGCTAAAATAAACGGTCATCACAGTGGAGGATCCAAGAAATTTCCCAGACCACAGAGCCGCCTCGCACGTCCGCCGAGCGGCCCAGCCCGCTCATCAGTCTCAACTCAAACACCGCCTGGAAAAACCCACGGATGCCAGCGAGGAAAAAAAGCTTATCCAGACAATTGCATGCGCGGAAGATGGCCGAATAAGCTCGTCACAATCATGGTATTTGCGAGAGGAAAAACGAAAAGAACCAAGTCCTCAGACCCCCCACGCAGCATGCGAGAGCCAGACACCGAAGCCCCCAAAATTTCTCGGAACATGGCCGAGTGGATCAGCCACCGTCGCCTAAACGGCCCAGACGGCCATACTCCGGTGCTTGCGGCCCTCTTGACCTCCGCGGTAGTGGAGGAAAGTCATCACGAGAACCTCCGGCCCCAATTGTGTTCTCTCTTCGCAGGTAGCACGTACATGATAACCCCGCGGCAGAAACGTCAGCTGGTTTCTCACAAGATGATGACGCGCCTCATTTCGAAGAAATCGGGTCCCTGAACTCCACGGCTATCTTAACCGACAAACACCGAGGTTGAGAATTCCCAGGTGTCAGATCAGCCCATCATCTGCGTCCAAAAGAGGTTCGGATCAGCAGGGCCGAATCATTCACAAGCCTGGGTTCCGGTGTCTTGAGTAAGAACCCGGCGGGCTGGTGTTGCGGGGGTTTCAGAAACGCCGGTCAGTGTAAGTAAATCTGCAAAGTCTCAGGATCCATGTCTCTTTTTCTTGCTGAAAATAGCAACGTACGACAACGCATCACACGTGCTGCTTGGTGCCTTATTTTTCTTTTCTTTCTTTGATACAAGCCTGATTCGTTTTTTTGGCAATGCTATTGATAATTTTTTAACGGATGCTTGCAGAAACTCGACGGAAATCCAAGTTCGAAGAACGCAATCCTGACACCCATCGTCTCTCTGGCAAAATATCCCATTGTTTGCGAAGCCGACACTCTGTCTTTGGGTTGCGGTAGAGTCGGCATGTGCAGGCATCCAGACCTACCTCCGATGCAGCCAAAACAATTAATTGCTTCTTCGTCTTTCATACACGATAATAGATAACCCCGGCCAGTACGAGACTCGATCAGACTGCTGGGAACGCATCCACGAGGAAATTTATCAGTTGCCGGCTTTGTCCTTGATTCCGGAACTCACACGGCACCAGCGATTCAATTCTCGATGTTCGACACGTTGGGATGGCGGGATGTTAATCGGGAGCAGAATGTGCCTTTCCCGGTGAAGCCTGCGGTATTTGTTTCTTGATAATTGTTTGGTCTATAATTTTGAACGTATGTGCTGACACTGTTTACAGGTATGCCTCGACGAAGATTCTTAACATCAAAATGAGGATGCAAGCTGTCGCAACTAGATGCTGCTCTCTGTCTGGCGGCGTCTCCAGCACTACAAGATAAATTGTCCCAGAAAGTCTTGTCACCATATTGACTTCCTTGGTCGTGGTCTGGTGACTGTTGGAACAGTACCCTCAAAAGTCATGGTCAAGGAACTAGCCCATTCAAACAATGCAAACGGGCCGATTCAGATTGGCGATACGGCGGGCGATTTTAAATGCGCCCTTCGAGGTCCCCACTACGCCGGAAACGTTTCGAGGGCATGATTTTACTCTTCTATCGCGCCAACCCGGACGCTCAACGGCTCTATCGCCGACATATTCTGGAACACTTGCGGGTCGATCGCGAACGCCTCCGGACCGAGCGTATCGACGAACGGGAAGTTGTACAGCTGCTCCGGTGAGCTGGTCGCCTCTGGACCCGGCGGAACGGAGACCGGCGGCACGCCAGGCTCTCTGGCCTGCGGAATGCCGTAGGTCGCCATAGGGGGCGTGGCGGCTGTTTTTGAGAGGCCGAGGGCGCCAACATCAATGCCGAGGCTGGCGAGTTCGCGGGTAATGAGGTTGAGGGCGCTGCTGATGACTTTTTCCAGAGGGGTCAGCGACGTCATTGACACTGATGGGAGTGGAGACGAGGTGCGGAGACTCACCTGGGTTGATGCGCTTCACAGACGCCAGGATGCGGACGCAGTACTCCAGCCGGCGGAGCGCCTGCGTATCTTCCACGCTCGACTGGACCTGCAGGAGGAAGATGGACGCGGCAATGTAAACGCTGTATGAGAGGGAAAGGACGCAGTGGCCGATGCCAAAGGAGCGGCAGAAGAGGTCGAAGATGGCGATGATGGAGGTCGCGGTCGTCACGCACTCGACGAGGTATCGTTGCACCGGTTGGAGATTTTCGCCGACGCGCCCGCGCTGGGAGAGCATCGGCCGGTAGAGGAGGATCTTGAACGTGCGGTAAAGTGCGCTGGGATGCGTCAGCCAGAGTTTTGTGATCCGCAAATGATTGCTTACTTCAAGGTAATGATATGGGACGGTGGCGCGAGAGCCGGGAGCGCCGTGGATTCCATTTTCAGGTGAGGAGGCAGCTCATCCCACCACTGGCGGAGGGCGGGCTCTTGCTTGGCCAGGCACTCTTGCATCTCGGCCTGGCTGTTGGGACGAACCGGGTCATACATGTGCACGAGGATCTCGTTGAAGATGACCGAGAGACGGCACATTTGCGTAAAGCAAGAGGTGGAGTGGGCAGCCGAGGGAGGGTACTTCCAGCCGCCTTCCGGGACGACGCCAAAGGGGGTCCAGGACTCATTCTCGGCGGAATCATCAACTGGTGGTGTTAGCTTGGGAACAAACACGACAGGAGGCTGACCTACACATAATCTGTGGCGGAGACACCGACGTCTGCTGCAGCGAAGGCGAGCGGCCGAGGTACAGACTAATCATTTTGTCCCAGAAGTAGCAGCTCCAGAAGAGGCGATGCCGGATCTCGACGTCCTCGTCGGCTAATTGGACCGAGCCCGGATACCTCTGGCCGTCGACGCAGATGCCGAGATGGTCGATGATGCGGAACGCAAGACCACTATATGTCCATGCCTGGGCGCTGTTCCCGACACTGCACTCCTGCGCGCTCAGCAGCAGCAGCGTCTGAACGGTAGGGATTGAGCAAACGCCCTGACTGAGCTCCTCGAAGACCATGCTCCGGGCGTGTTTGCCAAAGAGGGCACCGCCGTCGTAGAACTCTTCGAGCTTCTCCTTGGTGGCGGGATCACTCCTGCCCCAGCGGATGGAGTGAGATAATACTGCATTCATCAAGGTATGGGAGTAGTAGGGCCCCATGGTCTGCATATCACCTGGCGGGGGTCAGCATGACAGCAGCAAACTCACACGAGATGCACTCACGAGTGAAGGCGGGCCTGTAGATGAAGTTGAAAAGCGGCTGGATCCAGCACCAATGCACGTTGAGCAGGTATCCAAATGGTTCCTGTGCAGGCCGTCAGTCTTGGTAACGCATACCAGTCATACGGTAAGAAACTCACCGGTATCTCGGACATGTTCTCGAGAGCCCTCTGCTGCCAAGCATTGGCGACGAGCCTCTCCCGCCGCTGGATGGCCTGCTCCGACGACGACGTGTGATCTCTTGACCCGAGCGGGCGATCGCTCGGCAGCTGAAAGAAGCTCGTAGCACCGTGATACGTGATGCCGCCCTTGTCGTCAACTTTTAGCCCCTTGAAGCTCTCACTCACAGACTCCTCATCCTGCGACTCGACGTGATGCGGATCCGTCATGGGCGACTGGCCCGCGGACGGGCCCAGGCTGGGGGACGAGGTCCGCGACGGCTCCGAGGGGCCCGGGGCGTGGACCCTGGCGGCGGCCAGCTGGGCCTCGAGGTCCTTGATGCGCTGCTCGAGGCGCGATGTGTACGACAGCGTCGGGTTGCTTGGTCGGTCAGTTAGGCTGCACAGTGGGTGAGGGGTAAGGGAGGGCGTCGACGGGTTGTGGGTTGTCTCACAGCTTGTAGACACACTCATCCGCGCGTGCGGCGCATCTGTTGCACGTCGGCTGCTCGCCGCCGCATTTTACCTGTCATCCCGGTTCCGGTCAGCCCCCCGCGTCCGACGCCGTGTCCGGAGATTGGGTTTTCGATGATGACGTCCGTCCCACCCCCGCCAGCGCCGCCGCACCACCACATCGAACCACGCACCACCGGACCGCCCGGCCGACCATGGATGCAGTCCTCCACGGCCGAGATGATGATCTTGCAACAGGCGGCCTTGCATCGCAGCCGCCGCCGCCGCGTGCTGGGCCGGCAGTGGTGGTGCAGGGGTGCCGGTTGCCGGTGGCGGAGGCGGGAAAGCGGAAAAGCAACAGCGCAAGGGGAAGTGGTGAAACAGCAGCAGGAAAAAAAGGCATCGGACATAAAAAGGGAAAGGCAAAGACGTACCTTGCGCCGGCGACACGGCTCGCACGAGAAGGCGCTCTTCTTAATGGCTCTCGTCGACATGGCTGATCATTATTGAGACGTTCTCTCTCTCTCGCTCTCTGCCCGCTTCAGAGGGTTGAGGGGGGGGGCTTGCGGCGGGAGGGAGGCTGCTGGGTGAGGCTGATGAGGCTAATCTGCTCGCTCGCTTGCTTCTGGTTCGATTGCGGGACGGAAGAAAGTTGACTGAGAGAGAGAGTGGAGATTTTTTTTGTTAGGTGGTCGCCTCTGCCTCCTCTTGTTGGGCCCAGATTATGCAACGAACAGACACAAAAAAAACAAAGACAGCAGGGCGAGATCGGGCTGGATGCAACGTTTGGTCGGATCGAGGACCAGTGACGACGGCGGGGTCTTTCTTGGGTGGTGAGTGTGGTGGTGCCCTTTGGGGGGGGCGCTCTTTGATGGGGAATCCGACAGCGACAGCCAGCGACGACGGGCTTCGGCCGGGTCGGGAATCGCGGGAGATTTCCACCTGCGATTGGCCCAGCGGCGACTGTGACGCGCCTGAGACGGCCATGAGCAAATCGGATCCATCGACGGAGACCAAGCGACCAATCAACGCTCATAGGAAATCCACTTCTCGTCAGCGGCTTTTCCCGATGTGGATCTCCGCGGGAGGGAGTGGGGCCTCACCGAAGCTTGTTCTCGTTCTCGGTGATCTGGAATGCCGCTCACCGGGCCTCACCGGATTATGTAATACAGATATGCCTGTGGTGTATTGTGTGATCTCATCGATGTTGGGGGTTTAAGGTCACTGAGATTCATGACTCGTGGCTCATCTCATGTCATTTCACACTCACTCATCATTTCATGAGATGCCTCACAGTGAGGTGGTTGTTGAAATGTACAGACCCAGCTCACCACGCACACGGAACGCCGTGCCGCAGGGTCGCAGACGCGCCTAAAATCAACTAGTCCAGTGACCTACCTTCCCTACACTCACCCGCATCAACCCCAAAAAGCAGCCTCCCCAGCCATGGATACAGCTTCACCTTGAAACCACCACCACCACCCGCTTCACCATGTCCTCCGCCCGCGTCACCCCGCCGCCGGAATGCAGCATCGCCCCGCAAACCACCACCACCCCCTCCGACGCGTGCGCCGCCCTGCGCGCGTGGCACTGGGACGGCTGCCCCGCGGGCTTCTCCCCCGCCTGCAGCACCACGGACGGCGTGGCCTCGCATACCCAGCCGAGCGTGAGCTGGAGCACCGGGTGGGATAACAGTCTCACGCCCCTGACGGCCACGGAGCGGTGGGAGACGGCGGTGGTGGGTGTGCTCTGCTGTCCGACGTACCTTCCCCCCTCCCCCTCCCCTTTCTCACGGATTACTGATTAGGACAGAGTGCTGGAGTATGGATGCAGAGAAGCAGCTTGCATCGCGTCCCTCACCGCCCCGAAAATCCTTGCCTACCCCCGGGTTACGACGACAGTGCACGGCGAAGTAACAGGCCACGCCATCCCCGCCTCGCGCGCCGAGATACGCCTGGCGGGGGTGGCGTACGCGGCGGACGATCCGCGGTCTGATACGGAGATGCACGGGGCGCCGACGACGGTGTGGTGCGATGCGGAGCGGTGCGCGGACGTGCCGGCGGGTGTGACTACCGAGGAGGGGCAGGGCGCGGCGACGGCGACGGCGACGGCGACGGTGTTGGGGGGGATGCCCGCGGCGGAGGACGGGTTTAAGTTGCGGGCGCCGCCTGGGATGGGGGCGTTGGGGCCGTTTGGGGTGTACGCGGTCACGGCGCTCTTCGCGGCGGTGGTGTTTGCGGGGGGGTTGTTGGGGGGGTGGGGGTGGGCTGGGTGGAGGCGCCGGAGGGGGAGGTGAGGTTGGATGGTGTGTTTGATGTTGGGTACCTATTCGCTCATCAAGATAACAGATTATGCGACTGAAGCGATGTTTTTCCCTTTTTCTTGTCTAGAGCTTCCCTGGATGCCTGCTTGAGGTGAGGTGGTTGTGGCATAAGTCGCTACTCAAGAGACTGAGTTGTGAAATGGACAATGTTGATTAAATGGTATCTTTTACGCTTATTGGGGTATCTCGTGTCGGGTTTCTCTCCAAAATAAACAGAAATGATGCAACCGACCAGTGCAATGAGGTGGTGCAATGAGGTGGTGATCCGTCTCTCGTCCGGTTCTCCTCGGATGCCCCCGTCCATCCTTAACGCCATGCTGAAATCGCTGTTTTCCCCATACTCGTACACACATATTTCCCGGATCAATAGAAGAGGGTGCTCAGACTTGCACCATGGCAGCCTGATCTTCGAGCCGCGTCCTGTCGTTGCTGAACTCGAACCATGCGCGGAAGAGGAGGCCGTATTCCGATAACCTGCCATCCGTCAGTCTCATCATCTCATCTCACCCCAAAGAACTTACATGATCAGCCCCAGCAGAAACGCCAGCGCCGCCTCGTACCGCATGTACGGGTACGCATAGAAGGCGTTGCCCTTCTTGGACTCGATCTGGATGACCAGCAGGATCCAGCAGATGGTCGCGCCGAGCGAGAAGCACAGCTCCATGCCGAAGTGGACGTGCTTCGGGATGCCGCCGCGCTGGTGCTCGGCGCGCTTGCGGAAGATGACGGTCGTGAAGGACCAGAGCATCATCAGGACAGACTGCGGCGCGGCGGTCAGCTTTCTGCGCTTACAGCACACACGAGATGTGAGGATAGGAGAGGAGAACATACCAACGGCACAGATAACCACATGGCATAAAAGATGGGATCGCTCGGGCTCGTGTCGTCGTTGAGGTACTTGCCCCGCCGCGAGACGTAGATGTTGATGTTGAGGAAGACGACGACCAGCGGCACGACGATGGCGAGCTGGCGCAGGACGTAGTACATGTAGGTGCACCGCCGGCGCTTGCGGTTGAAGCGGTCGGACTCGGGGGACGGCGGCAGCGGCGCGCAGGAGGGGGGGTGCTGGCCGTACCAGTAGCGCTGCTGCGAGCTGTGCGTCGACGAGGCCGTGTCGGGTGGGTGGCAGGCGGCGGGGGAGGAGTAGTAGATCTGGCCGCCGGGCGGGTGGTGGTAGCCGGACTCGGAGTAGGGCGGGGCGGAGTAGCCGGGCTGGCTGTAGGCGCTGGCGTGGAGGGACATTTTGTTTGTGGTTTTCCTTTCTTGTGGGGTTTGATCTCTGCGGATTCTTTCTGTGTCTTCTCTGGTGATTATGTTCCTCCTTCTGGTTGTGCGAACTCAATGGGTCGTGGATGTCGTCTGTAAATCCATATGCTGATGTGCTGTGGTGGTGATGATGCCGGGGGTAGCTTCGGTGATGCTGATGAACGAGATGGGGGCTTCAAGATGAATCCCACATGACGTCGGGCCTTTGCGTTGCGTTGCGATGAGTCGTCAAGGAAGAAATGGAATGTGGCACTCGTCGACCTTTTGAATTATCCAAATTGGAAATCCCAAGAAGAAAAAAAGCCCAGAGACGCCGAGCGAAAAAGCTCTGATCACGCCCGAACCATTTCACTCCCAAGAGAAAACCAAGAAACCGAAGCCGTCCTAAAGGAAGAACAGGCAAAGGACAGTCAGTACTACAAATAAAATAAAAAAACACAGCAGCAAGAGCCAAGTCGCTGGGCGGAAATTTTTAGAAGCAACGCGGGTCTCGCTGCGGTTTCCCGCCAAGTCGCGCTATCAGGTCACTGACTCCGAAAGGGGCCACTGAGGGCCGCCTTGGCTTTTCTGGTACCTACCTAGGGGGAGGGAGGGGAGATGGGGCGAGGAGGGTTTTACGTATTTTCATTTGGGGGGATGTGCTTTTGCTTGGCGCTGTGCTGGGCCTCTCTGTTCAGTGCGTGTGCTACAGATGAAAGTGTGAGAGAGGCATGCAAGCCAAGGCCGAGGAAAGGTTTATCTTCCCTTGGGGCATCCTGTGCTGGGCTGGGCAATGAATGTACCACACTGCCAACACCGGGACACCTCAGTAGTCCTCTACCTGGCACAAGACAGCCGAGCCTTAGCATGAAGCGCACAAGAAATAGGCCACTCTTGGGAGGTGTTGCAGCCAAGGCCAGGCCAGGCCAGGCCGCCGACTTGGGGAGGGCAGACACACGCCAGCGCAACGCCCATTGGCACTCTACCTGCTGTTGCGCAATCACGACACCCGCCGCCGAGAGGGAACGGTGAGGACAGCGACATGCTGGCAGCCTGGGCTTTTTCTTGGGGGCGTGTTACAGCTGTATCTGGGCCTGCGTATGTACCTAAATGCGGTGCCGTTTCGGCGGCATCTGCGCCAGAGACGAGACAGCGGTGGAATTCTGGGGGGTCTTGGACATGTTTAGGGGCGCCTTGGGGAGAGGCATTGGCGGCATTGGCATCCGTAATGTGTGGTGTCTGGCGCTGCTCGGCATACCTCAGCTTCCACCCGATGATGTGACGTATCGCGAGCCAGTCTGCTGTTTAAACTTCTTGGGTGATGGGAAAAGGAAATTGGCCATCTTGGTTATCGCCTGGCCAAGAGTCGGGATGCGCATTCATGGTGGTGGTGGTAGTGTGTCTTGTAGTGCAAACGGCGCCGTGGTGTCTGGGCAGCGGGTGATTGGACCTGGGTGCTTTCTCCCTTCAACCCGATCATGATGGGTGACCGGCTGCTTCGCTGCAAGACGCCAGCTGCAACTGTCCGCTGTCTACCACGATGCAGGCGGTGGGAAAGTGCCGAGACACGCCCCCCTGTTTGCGGCAACGTTGCGAAAGGGTGCGTTTCTCGCGGAGCGTTCGAGACTGGCTGTGCCGCGGCAGACTCATCTCGCTCCAGATCAAGATCCCGCAGCACACTACACCTGAACGAGCCGCCGCAGTTGCGTTGCAGCGCCCGTTGCTCGAAGAAGCAAGACGAGGCCGTCAACATCAACCATCAGACCTGACTCTGCGCCAAGACACCACACTGCCGTGTGTACAGACCTTCAGGGTCCATCGCAATCATGCTCCTCAGCTGTGCTCTGCTCTGCTCTCTGACGCCTTCCCCCAAGACCCAAGACCCAAGACCCAAGACCCCGAGATCAGCGCAAATAATCTTGGCGCGCCAAGCGGCTGCCGGCGAGGACCACAGACGGCCGTGACTGATCGACAGGCGTCCATGGCCGGCCTATTCCCCATGACGAATCTCATCGAGATTTGGGTGACATTTTCTTCGTTTTTTTTTTTTTTAATGTCGACTTCGTGCCTGTCTGGGCGCCAGGGCGATAGAGAGTCATTGTCTGAGGTTTAACATCTGCAGAAAATTCCCTTGGGCTTTTTCGGGAGGTCTGACATTACCAAGCGCGATTGTTCTGGGCAAAGATTGGCGCCGAGGAAAAATCTCGCTAATTTGCTCTTGGGCTTTCTTGGGGTTTGTGTGTGTGTGCAGCGCACCCGTCGCGATGTGTGACAACACGTTCCCTCAGGACATCTCACGAGAAGTACTTGGGCACTAGGCGGTGACACTCTTTTTGTCCTCCGGGCTGGACTGCGCTTTCCGCCTCGCTGCCATCTGCGAGTCTCATCGGTCGCAGGCACACGCGTTGCGCCCTATGCCAAGACCATTGGCAGACAAACGCCAACGCCAGCGGACAAGACAAAAAAAAAAAAGAAGGGCCAAGACTTTTTCGTCTCACGCCGACGCATGACTGACTGTTCTCTTCTTCCTCTCCTTCTGCGAAAAGTCGGGCCTGGCGATGACCCGGCTCGGCCACGGTGGCGGTCTTGGCGTTGGGGTTTGGCCAAACCCTTTGTGCGTGCATCTCGTTGGAATTTCCTTGGCGCTGCGAAGAGGAGACGGAAAAAAAAAAGTGACGAGCCGCTTCGGAGATTTCCGTACCTGACGGCTGGATCCAACGGGGGGCCAATCTGTGTCGTTTGTCGACTTTTGAGAAAAAACAGATGGAGGTGCCGGCCGCGTTGCCGTGATGCACTTCTTGGCATCCAGTGAGAAGGATGATCACACGGACTGTGAAGCTTGGAGTATTGTTATTTTGAGTTTGTGAGCGAATGCCGTTGTTCCGGCTTCGACGGCGATTTTTGGGGCGGCCAGCGCCGCAGGGTGGGCGGGTTTGCCAAGATTTGGGGATTCGGTTGACTCGCGATGGGACTACACGTGATGGGGTTGATCATTTCTTGGGAGACTTTGAACGGGCTTGCGTTCGAGGATGGTAGTTGCCTTGATGGGAGAGAGATCTCTTTGGGGATATTGTGGCGAATGAATTTGCGATGGGATGATTGGGCACGGCGGTTCCGAAGACTTTCCACTGTTTGTATTGCCTGGTTAAGATGAGGGCCAGGTCTTCTCAATTCGGCAGCTTTCTTCAAAGTCTCGATGGGCAAGTTCCTGGAATATGGTTCTCGACGCTCATATTGCTTGCATGCGTAGAGTTCAATCTTCTACCTCTTGTGCCTAGCCACACACCACTTGTGGGTGCTTAAGCCGCTACTTGTGCAGCGTTTGAGATTGACTGATTGATAGTGACGGTGATACGAGGACCTTCATGAATGTGCAACCTGCAACTCAGAGATGCTATTTGATAGACCTTTACAGGGTCGTTTTCCTAGAGCCACACAACATCTCAAGGTTTGTCTGTTCCGGTCCAGACCTGAAAAAGGACCGGCGCTGATCGGTTTGAGCTCACGTGTAGCGGTGGACCTCTAGCAAGCGGGTCCACGATAAATTAATCGCCGGTCCACATCGAAAGCCGTCCGGCTCATGTCCATCTCTCGGCCGATAGATCGGAGACCCTCTCCGGCCCCCACCCGGCAGAGGTTCAAGCCGGTCAAGAAGGCATCCTGACATGGCGGATGAAGCACCTGAATGCCGGAATTCGCAGCGCGCTGCCCGCCTGCCCAGACGCATTCGAGCTCTGGAACGTATCGACAGACCAAGAATCATTGCGGATGAATTTTGGCCGAAGCTTACACCATCGACAGACGAACCCGCGTCAAATTCCTCACAACTCAGTGCCCGGAGACCTAAGCGGGCTCCGCAACGGCAAATCGGAACCAAGGATCCCCACACTTCCCGGGAGCTAAGCCCGACTCGGCCGGCCGAAGCTGACATAAGCCGGTCGTTACAGCTTGCAACGAGCCGAGCCAACCAGAGCTCGCGAAGACGGCGAGGCTTGCGAAACCCCTCAGCGAGCGACGTCGTCTCAAACGCGTTTTCCTCGTCACCGCTGCAGCCATCGCGTCGAGCTTAGGTCTTATTTATTTTGTACTTATAATCAGTCAATCCGCCATTGAGGGGCGATTGTTGGGCTCAGACATCGAATCTGTGTGGAACGGCACTCAACATGGAGAAGAAGCAAGCATATGCGAGCGTGCAGCCGGTCCGGCGACACAACCGCTCAGCCATCGGAAAGTGGCTGATAGCCGGCGGCGCCATCGCATTGCTGGGCGCTGCGAGCTGGTACCTCCACAAGCAGGATCTCAAGTCTTGGAGGCACCCCGAGCACCATCATGACTTCGCCTCAGTCGTCCATCTCAGAGGGTCTCCGTACGGCCGGTTCCCCATGCCCGATGACCCGTTCAGGTTCATCCCTTGCACCAACACATCTCTCCCGCCTCCCCTCAGCGACCCGCATCCCGAGGACACTTGGGAGGCGCTCTTTGACCCTCGTCCGTCTCACTGGAGCTGGGGCAACAAAACCACGTCCACCGAGGAGTTCCGCAATCCCTACGCAGGCCGCGGCATCTACCTCTGCGGATACCTCGACGTGCCTCTCGACTACACCAATGACTCCGACACGCGCATCGTCCGGCTGGCCGTGACCAAGTACCAGGTCTCCGGCCTCGCCCGCATCAGAGAGCCCCTCGACGCAGACAAAAACCCCGTCCCGGGCACCAAGAGCAAGCGCACCATCGTGATCGAACCCGGCGGCCCCGGCGGCAGCGGCACATCCTACGCCTGGTCGGCCGCCGAACGCGTCTCCAAGCGCTTCAGCAACGGCACCTTCGACGTGCTCGGCTGGGATCCCCGCGGCGTCAACACCACGCACCCCTCCATCTCCTGCTTCCCCTACGACGTCGACCGCGACCACTGGTCCCTCCTCACCGGCCAGTACCTCGAGGTCTCCGACCCCAAGCGCCAGCTTAACCTCGCCGACGCCATGAACAACGCCACCATGAAGGCCTGCTTCCAGAGGCACGGCGACGTCCCCCGCTTCCTCAGCACCACCTTCGTCGCCCGCGACATGGAGCAGATCCGCAAGGCCCTCGGCGAGCGCGAGCTCACCGGCTACCTCGTCAGCTACGGCACCGGCATCGGCCAGACCTACGCCAACATCTTCCCCCACAGCGTCGGCCGCATGATCCTCGACGGCACCGAGTACGTCCGCGACCACCGCCTGCTCGGCGGCTTCGGCTGGACCGCCCTCGACAACGCCACCGACGCCTGGCACGACGGCTTCCTCGGCGAGTGCCTCAACGCCGGGCCCAACCACTGCGCGCTCGCCCGCGAGATTGACGGCTACCCCGTCGCCCTCGACGACCTCGAGTCGCGCATGCTCGCCCTCGTCAACTCGCTCATCGACAGGCCTGCCATGGGCTACACCAACACCAGCGGGCCCTCGCTGGTCACCTACTCCGCCCTCGTCGGCGCCATCTACCGCTCCCTCTACAACGCGCAGGGCTGGCCCGCGCTCGCGCAGATGCTCGCCGAGCTGGAGCAGGGCAACGCCACGCTCGCGGCGCGCGCCCTCGAGCGCTCCGCGTGGGAGTACGACCCGACGCTGCCCGCGACGCACCCGCAGCCCGCGTCGTCCGACGAGCTCGGCACGCTCGTCATCTGCGCCGACTCGTGGGACGCGCCGCAGCCCGCCGACGGGCTCGACTGGTGGGCGTCGCTGTGGGCCAACATGACGGCCAAGTCGTGGGTGTCGGGCAACTCGCGCTTCTTCAACGTGTTTCCGTGCCGGCACTTTGGCACGTACTGGCCCGAGCCCGCGGGCGTGTACCGCGGCGACCTGAACCACACGCTGCGCCACCCGGTGCTGCTGATCGCGGAGACGTACGACCCCGCGACGCCGCTGCGTAATGGGCGGAGGTTGTTGAAGGAGATGGGGCGCAATGCGAGGCTGGTGGCGCACCATGGCTATGGGCACTCGTCGAGGGACACGTCGAAGTGCACGGAGGAGATTGCAAGGCGGTATATTATGACGGGGGAGGTGCCGAAGGAGGCGGAGACTGCGTGCTATGCGGATGAGAAGCCTTATCTTTATGGAGTGAAGCATAAGACTGATGTTGTGGAGGGCGGGGGTGATCCGGTGGAGGTGTGGCTTAAAACTCTTGAGTGAGTGGTTGTGGTGGGAGGTACAATGGTGGGTTTCATGTTAGATATGTTCTAGCTCTCTGACTGAGATGAAAATAGTACTAGTTGATGTAACTTTGACCATGTTTAATGTGAAAGTTTGATTGACATTGAATTGATTCACACAATGTCTTTCGCAAGAGGACCTCGGAATTGAAGAAAATAAAGTTGAATGAAAAGCCCGATGAAGCCAGTGCCATAAAAGTAGCCACAGAAGCAATAACGCCACAAAAGTTAGCAAGCGTCTCACACAAATCGTAGTTTGAATCACACAAGTTAGTTGCAAGCTTGTCTACATGATTGTGAGACTTCAACTTCGTACTGTTAAGTCGGGTTCACAGTCTCAGATTCGGCTCCAAGGCTCGATTAATACTGACCTGGACTTCGCACGCTACCACAAATACAAGCTTCTGGGAATGAGAAGTCAAACCTACTTACTCTCACTCATAATCGTAATGCGGAGACGCGCTGTGACCTGCTGTCCGTGGCGGTTGATGATGCTGGTTAGAGCTATGTTGAATACGACGATGTTCGGTGAGTTTGTTGTTCATTCCACCTTGTGGAAGTCATCGGTTCCCGCCGGCTACATTTAATCTTCATGGTGTGAAATGAAGAAGTTTGAGACTATGACCGATGCAGCATTCGACCGCAAAGTTTGTAGGCGCCTAAGCTTGCGGTGGATTGATTGCCTTCCTAGTTTGTTGAGACCGGTGCGATCTTGTGGACCGTCTCTGTGACCTTTCACCACCGCGATATTCAAGTTGATTCACATTGCTTCAATAATAATCAATCTCAAAAAGGACTTAACTCACTTCGACGCTAGTTTCCTGCAGGAATTGCAAGACATGTGTGTTTGTATTTCGTCTGTCAAAAAAGTCCCTTCAAAGATTGACCAAGTCCTTCCGTGGGTGCGTCAATGGACATCTTGCGGCTCAGACATCCAATGCACCTGCAGCTTAGTCCATTTGCTCACAATAACTTTAATCTGACAACAATTCATTGCTGAGACAATGCCCAGCCAAGCCGGCTCGGAGCCCACGGACTACCGAGCAAGTCCTCCCGCCGGATGCCATCCCCACTTTTCACCCGTCTTTAGTGAGGATGGAAAAACCGGCCCGCTTGGCGGGGAATCTCGCGTCTCGGCTTTCGGACTCGACGATGGAAGACGCCTCTATCACTGTCGAGCGCTACTTCAATTTTTCGGGTCACGTGCGGCTCCGCCAAGGCACGGAGGGAAACGGAGAATATGCCAACTTGTGAACTCCGTCCTTAGGCCCAAGGACCCATGTCAACAGAGCCAAGATTTCATGCCAGCTGTTTTCTTCGTTAATGACATTCTTTGTGACCAGAAAATCACCAAAAAGTCGCTTCCGACGTAAGATCCCATGATGGCTTCAATCTTCACCCGGGCAAGGTTACTTGCCTTCTCCAAGTTCGCCGCCGCCACAGCCGTTGCGGTCCCGTCGGGTTTCCACTTTTGGACCCGCCAATGCTGCCTCGACGATTCGTTCTCGCCAGCGACGGACAGCCTGTTCCAGCACCCGTTCCTGAAGAAGGTGAATCCGGACAACAATGGCGGGTTCCACGACTGCTTCGTCCGCGAGGTGGCGTATGAGAATGTTCGTCCTGGGTTGCTGGAGGACGCGTTGAGCGGGGGGTCGAAGCTGGTGGAGACGTATGCGGCGGGTGTCTGGGGGCGGTACGGTGAGTTAGAGAATGACGGAAATTGACAAGATGTAATGCTAAGTTGATGTAACTTTTACTGTACAGCGGAAACTCATGGAGAGGGCGAGGAAGAATGAGTCTAACGCGAGTGACATTTGGGAGAAGGAGGAATTGCTGAAGAGCACTTACCCCATCGGTACGTCTGATGCTTCAGCCTCATATACCAGACCTGCTGACCATGACAGGTACGATACTGGCGGACGACTTCATCGTCATCGACAAGTCGTCCAACACCCTCATGTTCCGTGGCGGTGTGTCGCCCAGGGAGGAGGGTCCACGTGAGATGGACACGTTCATCACGCTCGTCACGGAGCTTGATCCTCATAAGCGGGTCGTCAGATTCAAGATCAAGTCGATGATGATTGACCGAGTTAGCAATGGCAAGGGAGCCCTGATGGGAGTTGTCGTCGCTTTGCATCAGCAGTATGCGAAGCTGTTGTTGACGGCGGGCGTGGACCACTGTGTTGCGTGATACCCGGGGATGATGTTGGACCATCTCCTCTCTTCAGATTATGTGCTGGATATTGTACTATTAGTGTAAGATATTAGATTAGACCTAGAAGAATGTCATTCATCGCTGTAGAATTTCCACGTCCCAGCGTTACAAAGCCTTTTGACGATCGAGACGAGCCTCACTGGACATCGGCAATGAACTTGGGAACCACAAACTCCGCGGGACCTCCCGTAAACGCCTCCGTACCCAGCTGGAACACTGCAAACCGTCAGCTCTCCCGTGAAACTCACTCAAAGTGCACTGCTTACCGAGCATGTATTGGTTATAAGCCGGAAACTGATGCTCAGCAACCAGATAATCAAAAAACCGCTTCACATCCGCGCGGAAGCTCTGAATCGGCCCATCCACTAGCAAAAAGCTAAACACCTTCATCTTCCCACCATGATTATACCCAAAATGCACCTCCCACCGATGGCCCTCAATCTCCACCTGCGCAATCGGCGCCTTGGACTCGCTGATGGGCCACACGCCGCCCAGCCTCGCCAACCTACACCACCGTCCCATCAGCCGCCTGGCCCCAAAAGCACGCGCAGAACCTACCATATCATAACCTCGTACTCCCCGCTACTATTCGCATGCTCCACATCCGGATCCGTGAAAATGTCAAACACGACGTTGGCGCGGACATCCCACGTGTTATACCGCCACTCCACCTCCGTCGGGAGCGCAGCGACCTCGCTCACAAGCCGGCGCTGGAACTGCCGCGCGCCGTAGACGTACGACTTGACGCTGTTCTCGCCGCCGCGCCACTCCCAGTCCGTGGACCACGCGATTCCCACGGATCCCGTGGGGCTGCTTGGCGCCGTGGGGCCGTCGTAGTGCGTGCGCTGCGAGCCCGAGGTCGCGGCGGCGCTGCCCCATGTGTTGTTGTTCAGCTCGTACCCGTTGGCGGCGTGGTAGCCCCATTTCTTCTCGAGGGTGACGATGTGCGTTGGGGTGTCGGACATGTTTGGCGGCGGGTGAGGGTGGTGAGATGTGTGTTTTTGAGTTGGTGGTGTGAGGATGAGAGGAGGGAGGACTGGTGGGGTGAGGGGAAGGTGGACGATGACGGGCGTGGATACAAGTAGCTGCTGTCGAAGGCTGCAATCCTGATTTGGAGCGGATGTGTAGAGTCGGGAAGTCGTCAAGCTTATCAGGAGGTCTGGATCAGCAGGAGACTCCACTGAGATGCGTTAGCTTCAGTTGGAAGCCAAGGACTCCCTCGGCTATTCGGCCGGTTGGCTGACGTCAAGGGGTGACAGAATGCGGGTATTCGCAAAAGTAGAGGAAGCTCTACAACATATCGTGTTTAATCGAAGACTGGTTTGTCAGTACTTCTCGGGCCTCAATCACCATCTGCATCATACTACATTCCACTAGGTAAGATAGCGGTGGCGGAGAACCGGGTTGGCAAACATCGAAGAAAAAAAAAGATCATTCGGATGGGCTGAGATTTCCCGAGATTCCTACGCATCGTGTTATGCGAAGTGTTTTGATTCAGACTTCGTGCCTCTCAAAATAGAATCTCAAACTCATCTTGTAGGCGTCTAACTGGCAAGGTCTATTGTCAAGTTGAACCTCTATTGACAAGTTGGACAGAGAACAGTTCACGACGTACGGGAAAGCAGCCAATTACGATTCAATCAGGTCCAGCACTAGTGCATTCAATACCTGCCAGATGATCTCCTGCTTCACACCTTTTACGAAGATCCGGCACTCCGACGAAGACAAGCTGGATACCTTAGTCAACCGGGTTACTTCAAAGTCATTAATTGCTTCTGTACCAGGTTAGAATGAGCGCCATCATCCACAGTCATCTCTCGATGATGAGAATAACTAGTCGCAGTCAGAATAGTGTTCAGCTAGCTGCGTCGCTACCAAGTACTTTGGTCAATTGCAGGATCCTCCTGACGAATGTCATCGACAGCCGGCACCTTCTTTCAGTCCAGGCGCGAATGGCTTTGTTGATGGGCAAAATTGTGATTCAACGACGATCTCGTCGAATGAAATCAGAACGACCAACACAACAAGAAGAGCTACTTCAACCATGAAAGTCCTGAGAACATTAACGCCAATGACAAGTGATAGAGCAGTGGAGACATCATCTGATGTCGATCAGAAAGAGACTTGCTAGAACGCTCGAATTGAAAGTTCACCTGATAACTTCTGTGGTCCCGCAAGCGAAGGTCGAACAAAGAAAGAGAAGGCTGAACGAGTACCTACAATAATCGGACTTATGAAAGAGGAATTAACTCTGGCACGTTCCCACCAACGCAATTACAACGGGTTGCTAAATCTTTAAGCATGGGTCACTACCTAGTGGTAAACCAGGTTGAACCCAGGCGTGCCCCACGGTGAGATCCCGCGCCGTCACACTGGAAACCACCTTACTAAGTAAGATCTACAGGTACGAATACGGATAGGTGGTCCAAAAATCTACTGCGGAGATAAGGTGTGCTACCCGCAGCGCTATGCCCAAATGAGAAGTTCCGGTCGGGTACAAAGGATCTGTGCACGGTACTTGCTCTCCACCAGATGGTACTTCCGGTACCGCAGCACGGACTTATAACCGAAGCATGCACATGCATCGGGAGCGTCCCGATCGGAATGGATCAGATACCCGTCGTCTGGGCTCGGTCCTTGTCTCGGTACCGTTCAGACGGCTGACTGAAGCATAAGGTAGGAAGCTTATTCCTGAGCTTATTTCAACTTGGTCACTTCATCCATTTGGCGACCGCGAGCACGTTGTATCCCATCGAATGCGAGTGGACTGTAGTACACCAGCGTGCAGGAGCGATAGCGATACCAGGCGAGTAATAAATTTTGTGGTTGATTGGAATTGGAGAAAGACTAGAGGTCCAAGTACTCCACTTATACTCGATGGGAAAGTGCCGCTTTTCAACGACACTTTGTTCAAGCAGGTATACTTCAAAAACATCAAGTGAAGAGTTGTATTTATTTGACGACAAGAGGCAACTCACCGTCGTCATATGGGCAGCAGAGGCACAGAGTTGCAGGATCACGGAAAGATAGCACGAAATATTCCATACGGAAAGGTGCGAACAAAACCATTTATTGATTAACCCGAATGACAATAGACAACTCGAAGAGGTCAACACGGAAGTACCCATACTCAATACTGACAGCTAGCGAGGAGAAAGAAAAAAAAAAAAAAAAGACATATCTACACGAGGCTCGCTATCCGGGCAGCACCATCCGTCACCCAGCCAAGCCATCTCCTTGACAACTACGTACCGGAAGATTGTGAGCAACGAGAAGGCTGTGAGCATCGGATTGACAAAAGTGATTCGTCGCCCGGTGAACTAGTAACCAACAAGAAGAAGAGAGGAAAATCCCGAGACAAACCCTTGAAACCACCAACAAACAAAGATGATCAATTGGAAAAATTGCAAGACCCATACTTGCCCGGTTGAAGTCAGAAGGACTACTAAACATGAGGAAGTGAACACGTGAGAAAACACGATAATGCGGGCGACACCGCAATCACATCAAAGCAAACCGTCATCTCCTCCCGTTGACTGCGGGCCTTTGGGCTTGGGCCACATGCAGCTCACCACACCTTTATCTCTGGCCACTGGGAGAAGTTGAGGCTGTGCAGCAATAGTGTTCTTAGCCGCTCGAGACGATCGACAAGGTGTTTGTTCATGGTTGCGGCTCTTGCCGACCGTCTTCTGACCAGAACCCGCCGCCGGATGGACGGTAGAGTGTGCGGCTGTGGGGGGCTGGCTGCTCGGGGGCGGAGTCAAGACAGTTGTGGGACTAGTTCCCGCCAAGGCCTTGGCGGCAGGCTTTGAGACGTGATACGGGTTGCCTTCGTTGACGACGACACCAAGCGAGCTGGGAGTCACAGACTGATCATCGTTGCCGCTCCGCGACGGAGTGGCGGGGGGAGGCAGTGAGGATGCGTTGCAGCCCTGAACCAAACTCGACAAAGGAGGAAGACTGGCCGGAACGAGGTTCTCGCCCGATGTTGTTAGACTCGGCGACGAAGAGCTCATGCACTGAGACGGTGTGGTGAAAGCATCAGATCCGGTGGAAGCAGAAACCCAGTGAATGAAGCAGCAGATCCGGTGAAGGAAGAATCAGCACTGCCGGTGAAGGCAAAGCCCGACCCAGTGAAGGAATCAGCCGCAGATCCGGTCAAAGATGAGTTTGACATGGGAGGTTGGCTGTTCCCGCGGTCACTGGTGCGAGGAAACACCGGATTCAACAACGCGACAATGCCCAAGGATTGGATGCTAGCGGGCGAAGACGTGCCAAAGTATTTGACCATGCCCTCTCCAGACGAGGCCACTGGTAACGGTTGGTCAGAGTTGTGCACGCTTGACGTAGGTGCTGTGACGACAGAACTGGCGCCAGAGATGGGAGTGGTTCAGGCGTGATTGTTGGACTTGGTCATTGCCTTCCTGGGTGGAGTTGCCTTCTGGACTCTCTGTTTGTTGGACTTGGCCGTTGACTTGTTGGATGGCTTTGGCTCCGCAGCCTTTTGGGTATTGGATGACTCTCCCTCCGCAGCCTTCCGCTCTTGGCATCGCTTCCTCCTCTCGGATCGCGAAGACTTCGTCTTGACAGCGTTGGTGGAAGAGTTGGTGCTGTTGTTGCTTTTGTCTGTGCGCACTCGGGTCTTTGGCCGGGTCGAACCACACACAGCCGTACTTGCCAGTCGCTTGCGCGTGCCCTCCTTGCACTGCGGCCTGTTGACGCTCTTTCCAGCTGCAGTGTTGCGAGCGTTCGGTGCTGGCGCCGATGTGGTGGACTTGGCCTTGTTGCAGCCGGATTGAGGTTTGGAGGAAGCGTTGGCGTTCTTAGGGGCCGAGGGCTGGTGTGCTGCTGGTGTCGTAGAGGCGGCTGCAGCAGTCGACGCAACAGATTTCTCCACCGGTACCTCCGCAGGCTGAGAGCTGCTCTCAATAGCGGAAAATACTTGGTCATAGTCCGAGGCATTGAGGTCGACGTCGTTGTACATGTCCTCATCGTCTCCAACAGAGTCCTGAGTCGAATCTGTCAGGTCAACATACTGCGGTGCATCCGCCGGAGGCCGCTGGGTCTGCTGTTGGAGGGATCGTATCTTGGCGATGTACCAATCCACGTCCGCGTTGTCGATTTCTGCACAGATCCGTTTCATAATAGCAACTTGTTCGGAAAAGCATCTTGGTGAAGTAACCGAGTGGCGTCCTAGACAGTTGCCGCACTGCTTCTCCTTCTCCTTATCCTTCACGGGACATTCATCGCTGGGATGGTTCTTTGTACAGTGGGAACACCTGCGCAAGAAGAGGCAGCTATCTTCCAAATGCCAAGGTCTGCCACATTTTTTGCAGAAGATCGGGATTGCTCGAATGTCAATGGGTCTGATGAAAGCAATTAGTTACCTTGCACCAATAAGCTGACAAACGATTGAACTCACCTAGCCATAGCCAATCGGTAATTCACGTAGAAGTCATCTTTTGCGGTCTCGTATGCTTGAAGAAGCTTCCAGGCTTGCTCGACGTCGGAGAAAGAGACGATAAGTCTCGACCATCTGACTGTCACGGAGTGAACTTGGATGCCAAACAGCTCCTCGAACCAGTCTAACCGACCCGCCATGTTGCGTTCAGCCTTGCAGCCATAAAATATGATCTCGACGTAAAACCGGTTCTCTGCCGACTGGAAAGTGTCGATCGTGACGCCGAGAACAGCCTCCAGGTCTCTTGCCTTGCTCGCCAAGGAGAAGCAAAGCTCCTCTTCGAAGGGGTCTTCCGAACGTTGGAAGCGCTGCATGGCTTCTGCACTCGTGAAGTTGAGCCATAAGGTGCCGGCCTTGCACCCGATGCCCTTCAACCCCGCCCAAGTCGCATCTCGCGCACTCAAGGATCCGATAATCTCGGCCCTGTCGCCGGAGAACTTGTCCAAGGCGTTTGCAGGCCTGACCGTCAGCCTCAACGTGTGGGGGGGGTGGGGGGGGGGGTGTAGGGACCCGCCTTTGAGGCTTCGGTCTAAGGAAGTGGTCGAGGTCGATCAGCTGGTTGCGGATCACATGGAAATGTGCTACTGCTGGATGCACTCCAGGCCTGCGTTTTCTCTGGCGGGGGACTGCCGTTGTCGTTGTCTCGAGCGGCCCTGCGGTAGAGTCAGTAACGGACAGCTTGAAGACAGACGCGCCGCGGAGAGCTGGGAGATACTTACCGGTTTCGGGTACTGACAGTAGCCACGCTGAGTGAGGGAGAGTTTGGCGCGTAGGATAGACCTCCTGGGGAGAACGGGGCGACGCTCGGAGCGGGGCTGGATCGGTGGCTTCCGTGCGGAGGACTCGTCATGCGAATAGGCGTGGTTGGCAAACGATTCGGGGAAAGGGTCTGGCCTGGCGGCAACGAAGTCTGCGAGGACATGGGCAAATCGGGCTGACTCGGGTGAAAAATTGTCTGGGAAGAGTTGAAATGAGGCGAACCGTTGTGGACGGGTGATACCATGTGGTCAACTGAAAATGGCGTATACTGGATGGGTGATGCCGTGCGATGAAAAGGTGTGGCCCTATGACGAACAGGGGTTGCCATCCGATGAACAGGCGATGCCTGATGGTGGGAAGGGAAGGCCATGTGGCGACCGGGCGATGCTGTGTGGTAGATGGACGACGGTGGTGTATACTGAACCGGCGATGCGGCCATGTGGCGAATGGGTGATGCTATGTGACGGACGGGCGTTGCCATATGATGAACAGGCGATACTGGATGGTGGAAAGGGGAGGCCATGGGGTAATAAGGTGCGATTAATGGTTGATTGGGAGCCTTGTGAAACGCCGAAGCAGAAGGCGGCAGGCCGGCAGGTGGATACCCCATGTGTGTGGGCATCGGAGGTTGGGGCCAGGCGTTCGCCGGGCTCGCCCTCGGAGATGGGTGCCAGGTGCCGGACACCGGAGCCGAGTTCGAGGGCACGAATCCGCTCGGCCCAGAGGGGGCCGGCATGGTCCATCGACCTCCGTTCGAGGCCGCATCTTGATGTTGATGCATGGCGAACTGTGGGATGGAATTCGAAATGGTGAAGACCAGTTGTGAAGTACCAAGGCGTCAAGTACTAAGTGGCTGCAAGCAATGGAAAGAATATCAACGAGGAAGGTCAGACAGCCTCAAATGACAACATGAAATAAACAGTCGAGGGGTCCGGTTGAAACAAATGAGGGCAATAGAGTGAACAAAACGATCAGAACATGAAAAAGTTTAACACAGATTGAAAGAGTTGCAAAGATGTCGGATGAAGGGGTGATTGTGTTGGCTTGGATATGAGCATCTCATGGAATGTGTAGCAGTATTTAAGCAACAGAGCAGGTTCATCATGGACGGCTTAGCGAGGACATCACAATCGGCAAAGACTCAAGCCAGGCAAACGGAGACGCGTCTGCGAGTCACAGAATCCCACTGAACAATAACAACACGATCATGATTGAACTGGCGGAAAAGGCCAAAATCGAACAGAAAAGACACAATGGGAAGGAAGTAAACAAAAACAAAGATACGCGAACGCGTCCATCGTGAGAAGATTCAAGACCGAGCCGAGCCGATCTGCCTCCCTCCCCTCTCGCGATCGGCGCTGTGGCGAGAGCTGCCCCTTTCTGCCGCACGGCGTCGTGGCGATGTTCGGACGACCGGACCTGTCCATCCCCGAAGGATGAGGGTGATATCGGCAGATCGTGGACCAGAGAACCCGTAGCGGCACGGATGCCGCCGTACCAGAGATCGGCAAACCTGAACCAAGATTTTCGACAGACGCTGAAACATAACCTTGTTGAACGCTGGCCTCCTGTCCCTCTCGGAGCGCGGCTGATGACCCCCGTCGAGTCTGATACCATCAATTGACAAGTTGACGTCAAGAGAAAGGACAGAAATCCCGCCATCCCCACTCATTAGCTGGTAGATCTGAATTCGAATTGGGTTATTGGTATAAGATAATTATCTACAGCTGAAGATGTGTGGATCTGCTCCCCCAGACTTTCTTTTTCTGGTCCTAACTCGAACTTGATGAGCACGAGACCTCGCCTCCCTCCTGGTGGCGATGGGACTGTCAACCTTGATCAGAGATCCACCGACGTAGCAAGCAGGGAGTTTGCATTAATCCCTCATTGCAAATCCGCACATCGTACCCTTCCCAACTTGTTGCAAAGCCCCCTTGAGCGGGAGTTACGGGATATGATTCTATCCCCTTCGATTACCCCTGCACTAGTGTGGGTGCTATGTGGGACCGGGCCACGATGTTGTGACGATTCCGATCCTCATCACACCTTGTCGTATTGCAAGATCGCACACTCGGAGTTCCTGTTTGAGGAAATCCGCCCATGAAAGGCCCCCGAGTGACTGCGATACATGTCGATACAGGCTGGGAGTTGGCGATACAAACAGCTATGAATCATGACATATCGTGTGCTTGCCAAGAGTGGCGTGACGCGTTGACCCCTGTTCGCATCATCCCCTGCTCCCAAGTCGCACACGGGAGAATGTCAGGCCGTCCGGTCTGCGGCGAAGGTCTGATGGCGATGGTCACATCGCCGAGCGAGGGCATCGAGAACCGCCTTGAGTTTTCCACCGACTTTTTCACGACGTGGCCTCACTGCCTCCGTGTCAAGTTACCGTTGGCAAACATAAAAGATCAAACGAATCCGTTCCTTGACACCAGAACATCGCCATTCAACTGCTACAAGCTGCATCGTGCGCTTATTACACCCGCTCTTTGGTCACCTCGTTTTGTGATCATACTTTCTCTCCCATTGAAGTTCTTCCTCTGAGCTGCATACGCTTTCTTCATCCAAGCCTTTGGCAAGCACTCTATATCAGCATTCATCTCATCATTCTTGGCCTACTTCACTACTCCTTCGCTTTCTTTTTGCCAAGTCCTCGACGTTCCTAGGGCCTTTTCTGTCCACCCTCACTGCTTTGCTCTTTGCCGGCTTCATTCGGCTTCCTCCGTCGCCACCTTCCTCAACGGGATCTTATCCAGTATTTGGACTTCTCTTGCCCGCTAGGCTCCTTGCTGGGTTACTGCCCCATTGTCTTCGTTCTCTCTTTCCAATTTGGAAGGTCATTTGCGAGTATTCTATTTGCCTACCTAGGTAGGCACACTTGCCTCACCAACTCCATCCCTCGCTAGCGCCTACCTCATCAGCATCCATCGCCCATCCACCTTGCTGGCTTCTTTCCCAACGCGCTTTCCTCGCCAATATCTTTTTGTCGTCAACATCTCTTCTTCGCAAGCCTCTTTCTCAACCTCTGCGAAGTACATAGCCAACGAACCTCAAGATGACGAGGATTCCGTCATGCCCACCGGCCACCACGCGGGAACTGCAAAACTTCGTAAGTCATGCTGGAAACGTAGCTTGCTATGCCTACTGACACGAAGATTCTGCAGGTAACATCACGTCAAGCACGAGCTCCCGATGCAGGGCCGGACATCTTCTCGACTTGGATCCTCCCTCGGCCACCCAAGAGGCCTAGTTCACAGGTCCGCTATGAGCAGCGGCGGAAGGTAAGACCACCCGACTGCAATATGCAATATTCTCAAAGCAAATCTGAGAGCCCGACAGAAGCGTCGACACGCCAGAGAGAATGGCCTCGCGGAGGAACCCAAAGACGAGGACTTATTCATCATGACCATTAACGTCATGCACAGTAGCCTCCGGGTCAGGCGACTTGTTCAAGATCAGCTTGGCGCAGTCCATCCTGCCGACGTCATTGCTCTTCAGGACGTTCCGCAATCTCTTCCATCATTGCGTCTGTCCGGATACGAGCTCGCCTATCGCTCGGACCGTGTCCTCGAAAAGGGCGAAGATGGACAACCTCTTTTGGACGACAAAGGCCGACCTAAGGAGATCATGCAGCTTCGATACGTCGCCTTCTTGGTTCGCAGCTCGATACCACTGGCCAACTGGAGAGCTTCTTGGGATGAGGGCGCGAACAAGGGCCTTCTGGCTACTGCGATTGTCGAAACGGATCACGGACCAAGAACCATCTTGAATCTTTACAATCACCTAGAGAGGGCTGACTTTGGCGAGATCCCCTTCGAAAACTGCGACATTTTCTGCGGGGATATTAACGCCCACCACCCACTCTGGGGAGGAGAGGAGACGATACCGAATTCCTCCGGGAACAAGGCCAGACAACGCATGGACGCGGCCGAGATGATCAATGTTGGCCCTCGTGGTGTCCCTACTTATTACGGTAGCTGGGCCAACACGACAATCGATGTCATTTGGCTTGCCAAGAGCGCTCACTCGTTCTTCAAGCGCAGCGAGGTGTTGGAACACAGAGACTTTCACTCCGATCATCGCCCCTTGCTTGTCGTGCTTCACGGGGGCCCTCATCGGGATGACAGCATTCGCTATCTTTGGAGAAAGGTCTCCAAGCAAACCCTCGCCCACACCATTCCTCGGTATCTCAAGCTTCTCGGCAACCCGCCTCTAAACACTCAGGCTGATATCGACCGACACATCGCCAGATTTTTGCGTCTAGTCTCCGCCGCCATCGCGGACTGCGTCCCAACCGTCAAAAGAAACCCTTTTCGCCCAGTCACGGTAACACGCACTGTGACTTCAGCCATGCGACGTGACATGGCATTGGAGCGCAAGGCTGCTCGCTCCCTATCACGCCTACGCCCAGGAGACAGGGGATACAAGAAGACGGTGCGTCGGTACGAAGCTTTGCGCCGAGCTGTTGAGTACGCCATTCGTCTTCTTCTCCGCCCCGATGCTAGAGAATTTCGAGCGCCTCCATCCCGATCTCGACATCTTCGCCTTTTCCTACGTCGACGACTCTTATATGCTTGTCACATCCAGGACATTTAAGGAGAACTGCGAAATTCTCGAGATGTATCACGAGCAGGTTATGGAGTGGGCAACTCCCAATGGCATTCGGTTCGATCCTGGGAAGTACAAGGTGATGCACTTCACTCGCAACGAGAAATGCGACTTGTGCCCTAAGATTTCTGGTCTGACTGTCAAACACGTCATCAACAACTCAGTCGACCCAGAGGCCCCGAAGCACCTTCGAATTCTTGGCGTCATGGTGGATCCGGCGTTGAAGTGGGATGCCCACATTGCCAATGTAAGTGACCCATCGCTACTCAATCGTTTCAATTGTCAGAGACTAACTGCTTGGCTTTGCAGCTCGAGTCCAAAGTGAAGAAGAAGTTGGGGTTTCTGAAGCGGATCTCTAGCTCCGTCATGGGTCCTAACCTCATCGATATGCGGAGGCTGTACATCACGAGCGTGCGACCCATCATCACCTACGCCTGTGCTTGCTGGTTCGTTCTCGCCGACGGCAAGGGCCAGCAATTCCGAATCACGAAGAAGCTCATCGCTCGCTTGGATCGGCTTCAGCGCGAATGTCTCGTGGAAATCTCTGGTGCCTACAACCAAACGCCAGTCATGGTTCTGCAGAAGGAACTCAACATCGAGCCGATAGAAGTCGCGCTCCACCGAATCGCCACGGCCCATCGAGTTCGCAACACCAACACTCTGGAGGGGGAGAGGATGCTGAAGGTTGCGCGCCGTCCCTTTCACCGTATGCGGTCCTTTGCGTGCTTTGATGTACATCCATATTGGGTGGCATATCAACAGGCTGGGCTCGTTCGCGATGAAACCGTGCAATACTACGGGTTGGAACGTTCCGTCCGTCTGGGGCGAAACGTCTCAGGATGGTTCAATCAGTACCTTCGCGAACAGGGTGTTCTCAGGAGCGCCTATCTCTGGGCAGAGTTCGCTGAAAAGCATGCTCTCAAAGCGCCTCGAACATGCGGTTACGAGGCGGTGACTTACATGGGAGAATGGTGCACCAACATTATGAGCATTCACATGGGCAAGACCAGAGCTCAGTCAACCATCCTCCTCCACATGAGGACTGGCCACAATGGCCTCAACGCGAATCTGTTCTCTATTAACGTAAGTGAGCCCCCAAATTCCCGTCCCCCCGGCCACATTGCTAATCATCTTTTGCAGAGAGCTGATACCAACATGTGTCCCTGTGGCGAGGGCGAGCACACGGTGGAGCATCTCTTGTTCGACTGTGTGAGTCTGGCACGGCAGAGGAGGGAGCTGTTGCTCGCGGATTATGGCATATGCGACGATGACCTGCGGCGGTTGAGGCTGAGGTATTTGCTGACACAGTGCGCGGGCCCGGTTTCGGCATGGGCGTTGGAGAACTTTGAGCTTGAGCAGTTCTCGTGGACGAAGGAACATCTCCCGATCAGGACCAGGGCTTTCCCATTTTCGTCTGGGACGAGGCATCGTCGTGTATGATATTTCTTTTCGGATAGGACAATGGATACCATGTTTCCCTGTAACCTTCCCCCCACCCTGGGGTGTGAGTGGCCTGTTATTTGTTTGAATTTCTTGTATTGGTAAGTTTCTACGCCAGTTGACGATGCGCTTGCTGATGATTTAGGTCTTGGTACACTGCTTTATCCCTCAACTCTGTGAGTACGCGTCTCTCTTTTCTGTTTGTTGCATATTGTTTTCCTTCCTTGCGCCGCTTTCTTTCCGGATTTCGCCCGCCGTTTCGCCCGCCGTTTCGCCCGCTGTCTTCCGCCTTCGCCCGCCATGTTTGTCGACCATCTTCGACTACCACCTTCCGCCATCTTTGTCGACCATCTTCGATCGCCATCCTCATCCGATACCTTCCGCCATCCTTGTCGACCACCACCTTCACCCTCGTCTGCCATCTTCGGCAACCATCTTTGTCGAACCTCATCCGCCATCTCCATTCAACACATTCTTCCGCCGCTTTCTTCGACCTGTGTCAACCACCACAACCAACACAACCACCTTCGTCTGCCATCTCCATCAACCGGCCTCATTCGACACCTTTGTCGACCGTTCGGGCACGTCGTCTTCGTCGCCCATCTTCTACCGTCACCTCCGACCGCTGTCGTACACTACCTTTGGCATCCTTTTTTCATCTGCACACGCACTCATGTTTCCTCTTCATCTTTCAATCTCGTATAAATGCCTCGTCGCTAACTTCTTGTGAGCATAGTCATCCTGCCCTTCCTACGCGATCTGAGCGATCGACAAGGCCCTCAGCAGAGCGGCTCTGTAGGCAGCATATTTATTGTGAGTACACTGAACTCTACAACTTATGGTGCTGCCTAACATTCTGAAGACCCTGGAGAACCGTAGCGAGACTCCGCTCCGTCTCATCCATTGCCCCCTGTCGACACCTCCTATAGGCGTGGTTTAGAGCTTGAGTCTGTGAGCCTGTTAGCCGCAGCCCAGCCTGCCTCTGGAAGCGGGCACCGAAGACGAACATGGGTGAGTACCTCACTGAATCAGATGATTGTATCTTTTGATGTAGCTGATATTGATTTCTCACAGCGATGGTTTCCCTGGTGCTGAGCCTAGTGGTGCCTGCAAGGAACCCTTGCACTCCTCCCAACCGTAGCCTTTGCATACCTCGAGCAGCCGCTCGAGGGTTGGCATACACGGCGCCCTCTGGGTCGAAGTTGGTAAGCGCGCTATTTCATCTATCTGAATGCGACAGTGTCTAATTATTTTTTAGTTGTTGAAGTTGTTAAGTTGTTGGTTTGCCATTGTGTTGATTGATGGATGGAGTACTGGCTACTTACCTCACTGCTGCTCTCCTTATATAAGGCAAGGTTCCTGTAACCTTGGTGGCCGAGGCTGCCATGGTAGGTCCTGGTCCCTGTTCTCTCCCTCGGGTGTGATGTTGACTGACGTCCAGGCAGAGGAAAAGTTATTCGTACCTTGTTTACCTCGTCTTCGTCTCTCTCGAGACCTCTGTGGCTTCCAGTACTGAGTATAGTACTTCTGTGTTCACACCTTGGGTTATATCTATTAGGGTTGCTTCGTCCTTTTCCATATCTGTACCTTGCTGTATATTGTACCTCGGCTATAAATGTGATACTCCACATCAATCTTTTGGCTTCGTATGTGACGTGTTTGTTAGCGCGATGCTTATCTGACGACAGAAAGGGAGCGGTGGCAATGGCCGTGGCGATGGTGGTGGTGAAGGAGCTGATTCTGTGGCGCTTGTATGCTGTGGCGGTGGTCAGTGTCAGTGGGAACCTTGCTGGCTGGTGACCTGTGTGGCTGAACTTGATTTTGGCATAAATACCCTGCCCCTGCCCACTCCGCCATTCCGCTTTCATCCAAGCTTCTGTCTCGTCTTTCCCCCAAGAAACACCACTCATGCACGCCTTTATCACAGCTGGCCTTACCTCAAGATGGATTGTCGTTTCAACCTCCTGCAACTCCCTTTGGAATTGCGACAAATGATCTATCGCGCCTATTTGCTCGTCGATGGCGGGTATATCTGCGATGCTGAGGCGCTTTTCAAGGGCAAGCTCCGGGGTGTGGCCAAGTGCAGGCTTACGCAAGCCGATGGAAAGCCCATCGAAATGGCTCTCGTTATCACCTGCCGGGCTGTTGCGAAAGAAATGCTTCACGGCGGGTTAGCCTTGCGCGTCAACACGGTGGCTTTCTCGACCTTCTATTCTGATGAGTTCCGCCAGCTCGGTGAAAGACTCCAAGCTTTCGGGAGCGAGGACGTGGACTGCAACATATTCAACATGATGAGAAACCATGGCAGATGCCTCCAAGGCCCAGTGTACGATGCACTCAAAAACGCCCACCCGGTTTTCATGCCTGTCGTGGAGCATTTGAGGGGCGGAAACCCGAACACGGACCTTGTGGCGCCTCCGGATTCGAATTATGGCCAGGCGCCTTCGCTATACCGGGAATTTGTTAGACTCGCCCTCCGGCTTGCGTGTCGCTACTATGTCGATCAATTCAACGAGGCAATGAGAGAGGACTTCGCCATCCAGGAATCGGATGGTCGGAGGTATGTGCCTGATTATCACGGCCTTGCTGCTTGCTCCATTGAGCCCTGGATTATCCCCACGGACGACGATATTGCGCAAATCATGTCGTACAACGGGTGGCCAGTTCCTTCACCCGATGATGAAGACTTCGAAATCCATCTTCCAAGGTCAGATGACCGCTCAAAATATAGGTTCTCCGCCGCCGCGTCTGCTATCTATTTCCTGGATTCCTTACCATATCACAACCGGGCGCATCTACGTAACATAATTCTGAACGAGGACCGAGAAGCCGTATCGCAACCGGCATGCCATGTCCAAGGCCTCATTCCGTTCTGCAAGGAGAACCCTCTGCTACGGATTGAACGGAGATGCAGCTTGTGGGGTAACGTCTTTCGCCCAGATTGGTTATCCGGAGACCCCGACTCTAGGGTCGATCCGGAATGGGTACCAGACCCAAAGCTGAGGTCAAACCAGGTCTCTCGAAACGTCGCCACGTGGATTATGGAGGCGTTGGCCCTGGAGCACCACGGCATGCCCCACGGCGCGTTTTCCCTTCTTCTCGACGGCGGCCCGGCACCGCAGCTGTGCGAGGAGATATTCCAGACCGTCGTCCAGCGGGACGTGGCGTGGCAGCTCGCCAGGGACGAGTCCCGCCGGCGCGGCTACCTCCCGGCCCGGACGTGGATAGAGAGGAACGGAGAACACCCGCGGCGATGGTGCTCCTCCTACACACCTGCCGAGTCCGACTTTGGATATATGTACGAAGGATTCCCGCGGGCCATGAGAGACGTTGCGGAGAAGAAGTCAGTTGTGCGTTGCAACTTCGACGTGGGCGTGCCATGGGACGTGGAGCGGATCGTCGAGGAGCGCCGCGGCCGCGGCGAGCAGGAGTGGAACGAGGACTGGTTCGCGCACGACCCGCTTAGCTGGGAGACCGTGCCGCCTCTCCTCAGTTGGGCCGACTGTCTGCGGGAGGACGTCCTGCGTCCTGACGAGAATCCTCCGGCAAGAAGAGATAGTTTCGACGAGTGGTTCGAGAGGTGGGACGAAAGTTCGGACTCGGACGACGACTGGACTTTGTGAGCAACGGGTGGGGGAGAAAGTTGGGCTGTGAAGCACCGCAGATCAGGCTGTATTTATGCCGCCAAGGTGAAAGCATGCGGCCTATCTTTGGGAAAGACGGTCAGCCAGGAACTGGATGCGAAATTGTCAGCCAGTCGATCGGAAGGTCCGCCGCCTCTCGATCTTCGGCGACAACTTCGCAAGGGTGAATTTTGGAATCACAAATCTGGACGACATTACTGCGGGAGAAATCTCTTTTCCATTTTCACCAGGAGTGCTTTCCCCCTTTTTTTGTTGATGTTTCTTTTGTCTTGCGCTGGAAAGTCAGTCCCAGTAAGTGTCACAAATCTCGTTAACAGCCAAGGTAGAAATACAAAGTCGTTGCGGCCCTCAACCGATTTGCTTTCGATCTCGATTCTCACGGTGGAAAACTCGGCAACGCCGATAATGTAAGAACCTCGTCTTGCGTCTTTCCATTAATTTTGCGCGCTAATTCCGTCCAGAACTCCAAGCCTGGAGCGCCTCCTGAAGCCCCAGACGCAGGGAGGGCAACTCCGGGCGCGTCTCTATCCTAGCTACAAGTGTCTTGTTTTTTGGTCCCGAGGAGTGAGTCATGTCACCCTTTGCAAACGTTAACTAGGTCGCAACCCGTAAGTGGATGCGCGGTGACATGTCGGAGAATCTGATGATGGTGGCCCGTCCTTGCGGAATCATTTGCAGTGATGGGGCCCAGAAAGGTCTGCAGGCTTGACGAGGCGGGCTCGTCTGACCTCCCTTTGTGGAGCCAGATTGCGCAGTGTTCTCGCGCTCGATGCGGTGGCGTCCTGAAAACTGGCCGTATGTGCAAAACTATGGCTTTATTGCCGCTGTAGATGCTGCAGCCACGGCATGTTGGGGTTTGCTTATCTGTTTGTTCCTGTGAATGAAGTAGAATAGAGAACATTGTAGCGAAATGTATTCCCTGACCTGTCTTCAAACTGCCATTCTCGCATTTTCAACAACCCGCTCAGCTGTGTTGAATCAAACCGTGCCTGTGCCTCCCTAGTGTTATCGCAAGTTTGACACGCTATAGCTCGAGATTTCATTTATGAGACTGGCTGCTCACGCTTTGCATGTAAAAGCAATCGCTCAAGACGCTTCTGACGTTCTCGGTTGAAGACCACGTTACCAAACTGCGGGCTGATTAAAGTTTTCCTATGTGAATGTAACCTGTCCGGCTTACCTTTCTGGACATTGGCGTTTACGTGGACCTGAAAGTTCTGGTAACTGCTCAAATCAGTCTCCTGGGAGGTGAAAACCAATTTTTACAGCTCTGAGAATGTTATCTGTTTGATTTACACGGTGGAAGCGATGCAAACACACTGCTGGGCTAAAATACATGGCGGCGTCGCTACATTTGAATTACTTTGTACTGTACGGATGGATGAGCATGAGACAGAGATTGGTATCAATGGCGGGGGACAAGAATGTAATAAGACTCTTTCAACAGAACCTCGATTATCCTTGGGCAATCAACCGCATAACTCATCTCGTGACCAACTCAGTCTGAAAGAATGAAGCTTGCTGCCCAGTTTGATATTTGAGTATTCAGCAACTTGAGTAATATGAGGGACTATCAAGGACTTTGTCAAACACCTAGTCTGCAGCCAAATGATATAGTCGTCTCGGTCATGGTGGCTATAAGCTTCGTTAAGGGTGAGCAATTGATCCGTCTCCCTGGTGTACTTACAAGCACGTCCGCTGTGTGGTTCGTCTGAATATTGCTTTTCTGCTGCATTGCGATCACGCTTACGAAATCATCTGGGAGCAGGGGCAAACACCTTCCGACTGCTATTTCTAAATATAGAAGTAGCAGCGCAAAGGCAGCAATTAATAACAGCTCAAGTACCTGTTGTTTAGCATGAGCAGACACGTGGGAAAGCGATGGGCCCACAGCAACCATCCTCTCCTTCCCATGTGTCATCCCTGTTGCTTAACGAAGACCAAAAGAGCGAGCACCTTCATTCCATCGCATACAATCCCTCGGAAGAAACGTTTCCAACATTGGCTACAACAGTTCCAATTTGCCCTGTCCAGCTTTTCACGATGCATCATAACATCAGTACCGCGACATGACGAGAGTAGGATGCTCTCATCAAAAGGCCTTTCTTGCACCAAAGAAACGTTCAATCTTCATGTTGAGGTCAATCGGGCCCTGCGACGCCAGCATCCGTTCTTCGATTTCCCTCAATAAGTATCACAAGGTACCGCACGACAGATACAAATCTGCCCGGACGACACCTTGAGTGGAACCGTGACCAGATACAACCTAACGTCCACCACCACCCCGGCGCACCAAATCCCCTCGATCTACCAGCTAGATATAATCATTATAGATGCGACCCTTCCAGCAGCAAATCTATACTCAATCAACCTTGCAGAATAGGTCAACGTCTGCATCTAGGCATAAAATCATCAGGAATCGGTGTAAAACCAAGTTGACCTAAACTCCAAAATGGCCCAATAACAGCCTTGATCTCTCACAAGACTTCAAGGAGCGATTGCGTACGTGCCCCTTTATATCCAATGCTATGAAGCCCTAAGCAACTCGCGATTTCAAAATTCAAGATTAAAACATCAATAGCTTGAAGAATCGTCGGGGGCGACAATACCTCTTAGTCCCACTCGTCCTGTGTGCCAAAGCAACCCTTCTTTTGGTTGTCTTACCTAAACAATGTAAGAGCACTTGAAATGTCGCAGTCACAACTCGTCAAACATGAACTTCTCAGAAGCACCATTCAAATTTTGCATTTCAACAACAAATGTCGTATTCTCACAAGAATCTACTTCATTTCCCTCCCACAAATCTCCTAGAAAACGAAGACAAACTCCTCGTTCTGCAAATCAGTCAGATTCTCAAATGCCCGCGCTCCAACATCCCCGGCCGTGGTGCCCTCGTCCCCAGCCGCAGCCATCTCCTGCCCGTCTCCAGTGCCCGTCAACTGCCCCGCGGCCTGCATCCGCTCCGCCTCGGCCGCCGAGAACAGACTCGTGTCGATGATGACGGCGCTCTTGCCCATCGCCACGCGGCGCTTGCTGTGCGATTTGTTCAAGAACGCGAGGTACGCGCTCGTGGCGCCGACCATGACAATGATCAGACAGTACAGCGCCAGGTTCGACCTCAGACCGCGCGCGTACTGCGGCGCCTCGGAGGGCTTGTACAACAGGGGCCCGACGACGTTGCCGACGGACTGGCCGACGAAGAGGGCGGCCGAGGTGCACTTGCGCTTGGTGTCGCCGGCGGTGTTGGCGGCGGACCACGAGTAGATGAGAGGCGTGATGCCCGGGTAGACGGAGATGAGGTAGTAACCCACGAGGCGGGCGGCACGCTTGCTGGCGGAGTTGGGTAGGACCATGAGCATGACGCAGCCGACGATGGGGGGCACGCAGAGGCCGGCGATGACGGGGCCCTTTTTGTGGATCTTTGTGGCGATCCAGGAGCCGCCGACGGTGGAGACGAGCTGGACGGCGCCAAAGGGGATGTTGAAGAGGATGGTCTGGAAGGAGTCGAAGCCGAAAGACTTGACGATGAGGGGGCCGAAAGTGGAGATGCCGCCGGACGGGATGCTGTGGTTTGTTAGTTAATGAGTGGGCGAAGTAAGGAGACTGTGGGGACTAACGAGATGGAAAAGACGAGGGCGAACCATATCCACGTCTTTGGGTCGCGCAAACTCTCCCAGAGATGGTCCCATCGCCACTCGCGGGACATGACGCCCTGCTGGTTCATGCGCAGGCGCTCGACAGCGATGACCTTATCGTGGTCGTTGAGGAACTTTGCCTCCACGGGGGAGTCGGGCATGTAGAAGAACATGAGGACGGAGAAGGCGACGGTGATGACGCCGAAGAAGAGGAAGATGATTTGGTACTCCTTGAGCTTGGAGGAGATGTGGCCGAGGCCGTAGGTGATGAGACTGCCGAACTGGGGTTGTGTTAGACGGTTGCCGCGGAGGAGGGGAGGATCAGACATACCATGTTGGTGAAGCCGTTCATGGCGTACCAGTAGCTGATGCGCAGGGTCTGCTCGCGACGGCGCCACCACATCTGGGTGATGGCGACAAAGGAGGGCGCGACGGAGGCCTCGAACGTGCCGAGGAAGAATCTCGCAGCAAGCAGGCCGCCAAAGTTGTGCGCAGCAGCCATGCAGGACAGCGTCACGCCCCAGAAGGCCACCATGCAGCTGGTGAACTTGCCGATGGGCAGCTTGACGAGAGCCCAGGCAAGGGGAAACTGCATGACGAGCTGGGCGAGATATACAACCGAACCAAGCCAGGAATACTGGTCGCCGACCAGCCCGGTGTCCTCGATGAGGCCAAAGACGGAGGCGTAGGCGAGGGTGGACTTGTCGATGCCCTGGAGGAAGTAGACGAAGAGCATCAGCGGCAGGATGACCATGTCGATCTTCCTCAGCACGCGCTTGTCGTCGTCGGCGGTGACGACGACGCGGTGCTCCGGCGAGGTGCCGGACTTGCCCAGCAGCTCGGCGGCGGCATCGCGGCGGTGGTTGGCGTTGGGGGGCTGCGCGTGCTCGACCTGGTCGACGGGCGGTTTGTTGGAGTCGTCGGTGGTGGCCATGGTGCCGTCGTCGTCTGTCTGCAGGAGAGGCTCGAGTTCAGGAGCAGGCCGAGCGAGGTGCGAGAAAAAACGTGGGACGGACGGCCGTGATATGGACGTCGACATTCTGGGGGCGGGAAGACGTCGGGTGGTGGCCCCCCCTGCCCGTCAACGACTCGGTCGCCGAGGAGCAGGGATGGGCTCAAGGCGGCGTCCTTTGTCTGGGCATCGGGACGAGAAAGACGCCCAAGGGGGCAATTTTCCCAGGCTGGAAGAAGAGAACGCACGTCGGCCAACGTCCGCGAGGGAATTGGCAGGGGTGGGCGGTCTCTGATTGAGCTGAGGTGAGGCTCTGTCACGGAAGGGCTCGGGATGTGATGAGCTTGAGTGTCGAGGCCTTGCCGTGTTGGTGCAGAGTGCCGCGTCTTCGTGGGGTCCCCTCGGGGAAGCGAGTCCCGTTTGGAGGCGGGTTGTGGTGTGGGCGGTGAGTGTGCGAATGAGAGCAGAATCCGAGTGCCGGCTGCCGTGCTGGCGAAATGGAGCAGAGACGAGAGACAGACGAGGGATGAGGTGGTTGTCGAATGATGGCGCTGGACGAGAACCGGGGATCGTGGTGGTCACGGGACGAAAGCCGACGTTCGAGGGCTGTGAGTGGTTCATTCCATGTTTTGGGTCGCTGCTCCCCCACCGCAACACGGGGCCCCTTCTCCGCGCGGGGAAATGAGGGCGACTTTGGGGATGTCGGGGACGCCAGCTGGCCTTTTCATTCGTCCAACGTCGTGGGTGGGGGGCCTTTTGGCATTTTGTGAGGCAGCAGCGCTACGAGATGCCCCTTCCCCAACATTCTGCCCACCTTTTTGGCGCAAGCATCGTGAGGAGCAGTGCGGGAGGAGCAGTGCGGGGGAAGAAGTATTAGATAATAAAACACATTGAATAGCTTCACTGGCTGCTTGAGCAAATAATCAAGTGATAGCCAGTGATGCAAGATAGCCAGAGCTGGGAAACGGTTTCCGACGTGCGCTGCGAACCCCGAGACTACAATTCCAAGCGTCTCCGGACAAAAGCAAAGCCTTCACGAGCAAACTGTCTCCGGTTTGTTCCCGCTCCTGTTCTCGTGAGCCCGCCGCCTTCCCGCCATCCGTCGAGAATACCGCCCCCAATCAAGTACCCAGCCGACGTGCCGCCCCCATTCAGGAAAGCAGCCGCCGACATGACACTCCAAATCCACAATAATTGCGACGCGCCCCCACTGACGAGTCAGATTCTCGTTCCTGATACGGCCAGAGCATGATTGTCCCCCGCACGCATCCCAGCCGTTCCCCTTGGGGGATGTGGGGTTCCGCGCAAAAAGTCGGGGGAGCCTTCTCCAATTACACCCCGCAATCCCGACACGACACTCTTCGGCCTGTCATTCTCACGAATCCAAACACCACGACTGCATCGTGCTCACGATCCGGCAACTCTAAACCTCCCTCGCCATACTGCCTCGTGTCGTCTCGGTCTCCATCCGACCCAGCGTCACAGAATGTCGGCCGACAGTCCCCGAGACCGGCCCAGACGCGTCGCCATTGCCGTCCCCCCAACGACCCCTCAATCGTCACGTAACTGTCTTCAATTCGCCAATGCGCGTGCAGCACCCCACTACCCCTCCCCCTCCTCGACAATAAAAGCATCACGCACCAAGACATTGACGTCTGTCTTTGATCTTGCAGCCTCTTGACCCAAATCACACACTCCAAAATGCTCCTCCAAAACGAGAGAACACCGGTAAGGTACGCGCCGCAAGAGGCCGCACAGGGCGCCGCTCTCGCCCCGGCCTCGCTGCAGCTGCAGTCCTCCGACGCCGAGATCGAGCCCTTCACCTTCACATTCGAGGTCGTCCGCCCGAACGTCTTCCGCACCACCTACTCCTCCGCCTCGCGCCCGATCCCCCCCTTCGCCAGCGCCCAGCGCCCGAGGCCAGGCTCGTGCCCGAAGGACGTCGCCTCAACATCGGACAAGACCTCCCGCTCCTTCACAACCTCCGCCGCAAAGGCCTCCATCGAGTGGTCCAACGCGCCCATTCTGTCCATTGACCTCAAAGACGCCACCACCAAGAAACCCCTCCACCAGGACCTCCCCTTCCGCTCCTACTCTGCCGATGGCGCCGGCGTCGCCCACTACTCCGTCTACAAGAAGGGCACCCTCCACGTCGGCCTCGGCGAGAAGGCCGCCCCCATGGACCTCTCCGGCCGCGGCTTCACCGTCTCCGCCTCCGACACCTTCGGCTACGACGCCTACCGCACCGACCCGCTCTACAAGCACATCCCCCTCCTCATCAACGTCACCCAGGACGCCGGCGCCGTCGGCATCTTCTCCACCGCCCACTCCCGCTCCACATGGTCCATCGGCTCCGAGCTCGACGGCATGTGGGGCGCCTACAAGGTCCACCGCCAGGCCCACGGCGGCCTCGAGGAGTACATCATCGTCGGCCAGACCGTCGCCGACGTCGTCCGCTCCTACGCCGAGCTCGTCGGCTTCCCCCTGCGCGTGCCCCGCTACATGATGGGCTACATCGGCGGCGGCATGAAGTACAGCATGGAGGACACCCCCCGCGCCCACGACTGCATCATGGGCTTCATCGCAAACTGCGAGAAGCACGACATCCCCTGCACCGCCTTCCAGATGAGCTCCGGCTACACCGTCGCCGAGGTCGAGCCCAAGACCCGCAACGTCTTCACCTGGAACCGCCACCGCTTCCCCGACCCGCGCGCCTTCACCAAGGAGGCCCACGCCCACGGCGTCCGCCTGCTCGCCAACATCAAGCCCTACGTCCTCGCCACCCACCCCGAGTACAAGAAGCTCTCCGAGGCCGGCGCCTTCTTCAAGGACCCCAAGACCGGCAGGACCGCCGTCACCCGCCTCTGGAGCGCCGGCGGCGGCGAGAGCGGCGAGGGCAGCCACATCGACTTCACCAGCAACGCCGGCTACCAGTGGTGGTACGACGGCGTCGTCGGCCTCAAGAAGGTCGGCATCGACGTCATGTGGAACGACAACAACGAGTACACCGTCCCCGACGACCAGTGGCAGTGCGCCCTCGAGAGGACCGACCTCGTCCCCATCCCCGCCGGCCTCGACCGCAAGGACGTCGGCATCTGGGGCCGCGCCATCCACACCGAGCTCATGGGCAAGGCCTCCCACGACGCCACCATCGAGGGCAAGCCCGAGGAGCGGCCCCTCGTCCTCACCCGCAGCGCCACCGCCGGCACCATGAAGTACTGCGGCAGCTCCTGGTCCGGCGATAACGTCACCGCCTGGGCGTCCATGAAGGGCGGCAACTCCCTCGCCCTCAACGCCTCCTTCTCCCTCCTCCACTGCTACGGCCACGACATCGGCGGCTTCGAGGGCCCGCAGCCGACCCCCGAGCACCTCGTCCGCTGGATACAGCTCGGCGTGCACTCGCCCCGCTTCGCCATCAACTGCTTCAAGACCTCGGACGAAGACAACCTCGTCGGCGGCGTCATCGAGCCGTGGATGTACCCCGCCGCCACCCCGACCATCCGCGCCGCCGTCAAGCGCCGCTACGAGCTCGTGCCCTACACCTACTCCCTCAACCTGCGCGCGCACGCCACCGCCGTCCCGCCGCAGCGCTGGACCGGCTGGGGCTACGAGGCCGATCCGGAGGTGTGGACGCCCGCCGTCAAGGCCGGCGACACGCAGTACTGGTTCGGCGACACGCTCCTCATCGGCGGCGTGTACGAGCCCGGCGCGGACTCCGCGAGGGTGTACCTCCCCAAGAAGGGCGTCGCCGGGCAGGATTTCGGGTTCCTCAACACGAACGCGCCGTACGAGCACTTCGCCGCGGGCGAGTGGCACACCGTGCTCGCGCCGTGGTACGCCTCCATCCCGGTCCTCGCGCGCATCGGCGGCGCTGTGCCGGTGGGCAAGCCGCTCCCGACAACGGCGGCGACGGCGGAGGACCCGGAGTTCCCCGGCACCGCGAAGGACGACTGGCGCGGCGTGGAGATCTTCCCGCCGCCGGTGCAGCGGGGCGACGGCACGGCGGAGAGCGTGTCCGACGAAAACGTCAAGGGCGTCGTGTTTGAGGAAGCGTGGTATGAGGACGACGGCATCAGCCGCGAGCAGCCTGCTGAATACAAGTTCACCGTCGCGTACGAGATTGTGGGCGACGAGATTAAGGTTGCGGTGCGGGGCGAGGTTGTCGCGGGCGACGGGGCCAAGTGGAAGCCGTTGTGGGCTGAGGAGGGCGTCGACGTGGTGTTGCCCGTGGGCGAGGAGAGGGGTGTAAGTGGTGCGACGGAGAAGGCGCTGGATGCCAGGGGGAGGCGGGTGTGGAATGTGGCGGTCAAGTGGGCTTAGATATGCCGAGATTAAAAAGTCAAAATTTGAAGTTTTTGGATCAAATCCGTCTGATGTATCTTTGAGCAAAGGTGCGTGCTATTTTGATCCCGCCAATGGATCTCTTCTGGGACTTTCACGATGTTCTATGGAGGACAGCAACTTGACCCGTTTCGCTGCTTGCAACGTCCATCGAGGACCCGCAATGAGGTCCCAAAGACACAACGCGCCGATGGTTTAGTGGTAAAATTCTCCGTTGCCATCAAGCTGCGTCGGGGAGCCGGGGGTTCGATTCCCCCTCGGCGCATCTTTTTGCCTGTTCCTTCAATCGTCTAATTAATTGCCTGTGTGTTAGTTGTATCTATTTTGCTTTTCCGCGCAACTGCTGAGCTGATTAGAGTCGCTCCCATCCCCTGCATGTTAACTGTTTAGTGCATTTAAGGATGATTGAAATATGAGCAGATGCGTTTCATTTCTCATTTCGTTCTGTCCCGCTTTCCTCAGCGCCCATTGTTGAATGAAGAAGAGTCTTTGTTTTGCAGTGACAAATTGTTTCGTTGCAATGACATCAGCGCCTCCATTTCTCAAAGGAAACGAACACCTGAATCGCCAACTCGCCCATCACAGAAAGCAGTCAAGACCATTAAGAAATAAAACAAGCCCTAAGGCGAAACCTCCTAAGGCGCATCAACTAAAATCCCGAGCCCATCAGCCGGATAGATCCCCGAGCCCGCGGTCGTCAGATTAGAATTCTCACGGGCGGGAAAGCTTGGTGCATCCCACTGCAGTCACTCACCGCAGGCAGCAACAGGGGCCCCCCACACCATGACGCACACGACTCCCCTCCAGTTCGCCAATCACCGCTCCGATTTGTCAGTTCCACACCAGCTGCCGAGGCCCGATGCGATTCTGCAAGAATCCAGCATCGCTACTGTCCTTTCCACGGACGTCCGCGGCAGATGTAGGTTCCTCTCAGTTCGGTGTTTGCTTCGCCTGAGCCAATGAGCAACCCCGAGAAGCACCCTCCGAATGCCGAGCGGGCACGGCGCTAAGGCAGACGCTGCCGGGCCGCACTTCGCACCCGACCGCCGTCTAGAAGGGCCACCCCCGTCTGGTCTCCAACGCTAAAGAATGTAATGCACTCATGGTGGCGTGGGAGGGGGAGGGTTCGAAAATCCATTACAAAGCATCGTGGGCGGTTTCAAAGCATGGCACGTCAGTTGCTCCGCTCTGCCTCAGGGGATGTGGAATTAACTGGGCTTCCATCGCAGCTGGACATAAAACCTCCCAGACCGCTCATTCTCTCTCTCATGCTCCCGACTCTTTCTAAACAAACTTAGAGACGCATCGAAATTAGACCGTAATACCACAATGTCGCCGACACGATACCCCGCCGAGGCCGTCGACCCCTCCCCCCTCGCGGCGCCCCTCCCGCTGCCCTTCTCGGGCAAAACGGCCCCCAACCGCTTCCTCAAGGGCGCCATGACCGAGCGCCTCTCGACCTGGGACCCCGCCAACCCCTCCGCCCGCGGCGTCCCCACCCCGGAGCTCGTCAACGTCTACCGCCGCTGGGGCGAGGGCGGCTCCGGCCTCATCCTCACCGGCAACGTCATGATCGACTACGACCAGCTCGAGGCCGCCGGCAACCCCATCATCCCGCCCGCGGCGCCCTTCTCCGGCGCGCGCTTCGAGGGATTCCGCAGCGTCGCCGAGGCCGCGAAGAAGCACGGCAGCCTGGTGCACGCGCAGCTGAGCCACCCCGGCCGCCAGGTCGCGAGCAACATCAACCCGCACCCCATCTCGGCCAGCGACGTGCAGCTCGAGGGCGAGGTGATGGGGATGACCTTCGGCAAGCCGCGCGCGATGGGCCCGGAGGACTTTGAGAAGGTGCTTGGCGGGTTCGCGCACGCGGCGGAGTACTGCTACAAAGCTGGTTTCGACGGTGTGCAGCTGCACGGCGCGCACGGGTATCTGCTGGCGCAGTTCCTCTCGCCGACGACGAACAAGCGCACGGATAAGTACGGCGGGTCGCTCGCCAACCGCGCGCAGATTATTCTGGAGATTGCCGCCGCTATTCGTGAGCGCGTGACGGATCCCAGCTTCAGCATCGGGATCAAGGTCAACTCTGTCGAGTTCCAGGAGGGCGGGTTCTCGACGGAGGACTGCAGCGAGCTGTGCGCGCTGCTGGAGGAGCACAAGTTTGATTTTGTGGAGCTGTCGGGCGGGACGTACCAGTCGCTGGCGTTCGAGCACAAGCGCGAGTCGACGAAGAAGCGCGAGGCTTTCTTTTTGGAGTTTGCGGAGCAGATCGTGGGCAAGCTGAATAAGACGCGGGTGTATGTGACCGGCGGGCTAAGGACGGTGGCCGCGATGGTGAAGGCGCTGGAGACGGTGCACGGGGTGGGTCTGGCGCGGCCGGTGTGCAACGAGTTCGATCTGCCGAAGAAGATCATCGAGGGCAAGGCGGGGAGCTCGGTGAAGACGCTGCTTGGGGAGGATGATTTCGGGCTGACGAACATGTTGGCTGGCACGCAGTAAGTTTCTTCCGTCTGATTTGTGAGAATGGGATCGCTAATGAGGATGCAGGATCCGGCTGGTGGGCAAGGATAAGGAGCCGTTGGATGTCAGCCAGGAAAAGTACAAGGAGGTGTTTGAGAAGTCGCTGCAGAAGTGGGCGCAGGGCATGGCGGAGAACAGCGATGGCTCCAAGTATGGGTACATTGACATTGAGGGGACGACGCTGCAGCCCTTTGGCACGCCGTATGCGGCTGCTGCGTGAAGACGATTTTGATTTGGATGAATAAAAAGTCTAGAGTTAGATAGACGAAGCGTATTGATAACGGCATTGAGATTCAATCAACTGGGTTTCTGGTTGATTAGGCTTGCTCCAGCCACAATGCGCTGCCACAACAGCCACACCGTGATGCTGCATGAAGTAGCATCCTGAGGTTTGAACGGATAGGGGAAAAAGACTCAAGGATTACGAGGGAAAGAAAATCAGATGCGAGTAGCAAGAAGCTCCAAATTCAGTCTTGTCAAATGGATCAGATCAAAGTCAATTCTCAGCATCCCATCATTCACCAGCTCGGTGTGCACGGTCCTCACCGAATCGATCAAGGTGAGCCCGGCGACCGAAGGGGCAGTGACACTGGACCTCCCAAAAAAGCCCCCGCCTTCCCCCGCTAATACGACCTGGTTGCCGCTGCCCCTTGGCCATCCCTGCCGTTTTCAGGGGGCTTCCCACGCCCGCCACAGCTAAGTTCAGCTCCTGTCTGTCACCAACCCAATTTCTCGCTTTCATCCCAACTCTGACCTGCCATCCTTTCTCCTTCCCGCCCACCACCATCACCACCACCACCATCGCGACGCCCTTCGTTTTTCTCTTCCCGACAGCGATGCCTACGGTCACAACTGACCAACACCACACTTCCACGCTCTTCCACGCTCTTGCTAGACCGCTCCATCACAACCATGTACGCAATCCCCCACACCCGTCAGTGACGTAACACCAGCTAACCACCACCACCCAGGATCGAGCCCTCCCTCCGCGTCCGCCGCGCCATCACGGCCAACGACCCCCTCCTCGTCAAGCGCATCCTCAAATCGCACCCAGGCCTCCTCCACAACCCCGACCCCTCCCCGCTCGGCCTCTCCAACTCGAACCTCCACCTCGCCGCCTCCCTCGGCCACCTGCCCATCTGCCGCGTCCTCCTCGACGCCGGCCACGAAGATCCCGACCCGGCCCTCAACGAGTCGCACCAGACCGCCCTCATGCTCGCCGCCGCCGCCGGCCACACCGACGTCGTCCACTTCCTCTGCGAGCGCACCCCACACGTCATCCTGCGCCGCGACATCCGCTGGCGCGACGCCATCATGGAGGCTTCCCGCGGCGGCCACGACACGGTCCTGCAGATCCTGCTGACCTACGTCCCCGGCGGCGCGCGCGACGCGGTGATGAGGGCGGATCTGGACGGCAACACGGCGCTGCACTTTGCGAGCGGGAACGGGAACCTGTTGGTGCTGAGGACGCTGCTGGCCGCGGGCGCGGATGCGGAGAGAAGGAACATGTGGAGCTGGACGGCGATGAGCTACAGCGCGACGGTGCAGGCGGAGGTCTACCTCAAGGGCTTGGTCACGGAGGTGGAGAGGCGGAAGATGGTGCGGCGGGAGGTGGAGGAGCTGAAGAAGGCGGGCGCGGTGAGGGTTGTTGAGGAGGATGTCGAGGTGGAGGATTGAGCGGTGGTCATGGAGAGGAAGTTTACACGAGCACGATGAGCTGGATGGGCTGAGGGCAGAGCGCAGCGGCGGTTTGGAGGACTGCTGAGAGCAACGCGGGAATGCCGGAGGCACCCCATGTCGACTGCGCCCCACCGTCGAAGCAGTCGAGTTGCCTGGCAGGTTTGGATGAGGCAGGTTTCTGCTACGGGTCACCACCACACCACAGACATGGAACCACTGGGAGATGGCACAGCGACGGGCAATCATTCGCCGAATTCGCAGGGCGTTCGAGAAAACGCAACTGCATCAACACGTTTGATGAAGATCGCGACTTCAGAGCGAGATTGCCAATCAAAGATGGCGCGGTGGAGACTTGGGAGCTCGGCCGGGGACAGCTTCTTATTGGCGGACGGACAGGCCACACCAAGAGGCATTTGACGTCGGCGTCAGCCACAGATTGAGCGCCACTTTCGCGCCACACCACCCAAGCATAGCAATACATCACAATCACCCAAATATGGACTCAGAGCGAATCTCATGCAAGTCGAGTTTGCGACTGAATTGTTGCGGACGGCTCAGTTGTGCACCTTGAAGGATACGTCCACTCGGAGTGATTCATCGACATGCACGTCAGCTGCGTATTCATCTCGTTACAATACTGCCGAATCAAGCAACGTACGGCATGTCACGCCCGCGAATGACCTTTAGTCTCATAGAGATCCAGCTTCCTCGTCACTCTCAACCACACATACCTTTCTGGAAGTCAATGATTCACTCAACCAGCTTTACTCCGAGACTGTTATAAATTTGTCGTCATCGGCTGCTTCTGTCGCAAACATGCCAATATCATCATCGCACAAAAGCCAATTTTCCAGCTGCCCAGTTTCAACCTTCATTTACCCCATCACCTCATCATCTGTCACCGTGGCTTCTCAACACTCCTCCGAAGAGGAGCCAGAGTACCTCCCGTACCCAGCAACCAAGTTAATCATCGGCCAGTACTACATCTGCTCGCGCGATCCTCCGCACTGGGGCTGGCTCATCGTCGGGACCTTTTACGACCCGGACAACAACCCCGTCTGGAGCACCGAAATCTTTGCCTTTCAGCGCGACACACGCGGCGACCAGACAGATTCGCAATCAGTCTCGTCGTCTGACTCGGGTGAGTCACTGCCACCTACGCAGACTTATTCACTGCGTGCTTGCAAACATATTTCTATCTTATAAATTGCCAGCTTACACCCTCCAGGCTCATCCGCAGAACAAGAGTTGACTGCACGATTTTCCAACAGCCTCCGTTTCAACACTTCAGCTTCGACTCACAACCACCGCCTCTGGAACCCAACCCTTGCAGGACCCGTCCCCGGCCACTGGATCACACAATACGACCCCCGCATCAACAACTGGGTAAACACCTGGCAACCGCACCACCACCCCTTCTAACACAATGTCGAACCCCGTCAACGGCCCCGACGCCGACGCCCGCCGGCCCCCCTGGGGCCCCAACACCGGCTACCAGCTCCCCCGCTACGGCGAGCCCTACATCCCCCACCCGGGCTGGACCTCCGCCTCCTACGGCTACCCCTACCAACCTTCCCAATACTACTACCAACCCCCGGCCTCGCCCTACCCCGGCGCGACACCCTACTCCTGGTCCACCCCCTCCGCGGCCCCCGCCGGCGGCTACACAACCTACCCCCTCCAGCCCTCCGGCCAAGCCCACCCCTACGCGCGCACCACCACCTCCGGCCTCCCGGCGCTCGACCCGCGCAACCCAGCCGCGCACCTCTCCAACTCGACAGGCGGCACCGGCTGCGAGCCGGGGTACAACTACTTCTTTCCCGCCGCGCACACCAAGATCCACGTGTTCCGGAGCACCACGCCGCCGTGGCAGCTGCCTGCCAACGCGCGCATCCAGTTCGCGGCGTTCCACGTGCCCGTCAACACGCCCCTGGCGGAGCTGCTCAAGGGCTTTGGCGCGACGAACCCCGTGCCCAAGAAGAACAAGTGCTACGAGATCGTGCAGGCGGGGAACGGGAAGTGGTACAAGGGTTTGTGCTTTGCCGGGGACGATAAGGATATGATGAAGAAGTGTTTGGAGGATGTCGGGTGGGATGGGACGAGGACGGGGCAGCCTGGGGGGAAGCCGGTTGTTTGTCTTTGGGTTGTGAAGGATTAGATGGTGGTGGTTGGTGGTGATATTTGCTCTGCTTTTTTTTGGGTTTGGTTTTGCTGCTGCGATTTGGGATCAGCGGTAGGGTGGGTCGGGAAGCGGTTTTTAGTTTCAGTTCCGATTCAAGCTTATTTTCATGCATGTGTTTTGTGTTTAATTCACAAAAGTCTATTCGAACTTTGTGAACTTTCGTCGCATGCTGAATTTTCGAGTCAGCAGTCCACGGAGTGAAATGAGGCACGTTCTGACGGGGAAACAATGTGCGATGATTTCTGCGGTAAGCGAGATGACGCTGGTGTTTGTTCCCACCACCTCGGTCCCGGAGGAAAGCCACCCATTCGCGTTTGCAGTTTAGTTTATAAGAAATCTTCGAGGAATGACTTAGAGCAATGCGACGTTGGAGAATCATGGTTAGGTGGTTGTTTGCGGAGAGTTTTGAGCTTGTCTGCTGTCAAGTATCTTGGCCAAGGATTGAGCGTACCATAGATCAGAGGCTTGGCGGGACGATCAACTGTTGATGCGGGGCTTGAGGATCGTGTGATGAACGCGGAATGATGGTTGCGCTGTGATGTGCTTGAGGATGGTGTCCGCCGAAATTCATTCGAGAAGGGGCTTAGTGCGGATTCTTTTCAGCCGAAATCATCAGGGCCACTTCACGATGTGTTCCACCGTGGAATGCATTTCAAACAAAATTCAGTCCAGATCCTCAGCCCACAACCCGAGCCACGGGACCTATTGAAGAAAAGGGGGCTGTCATCTCGCTGTTTAATTTCAAAAGTCACCCCCAACACGAGTATTCGCAAAAGGGACAAACACCAGTCCCCAATCATGACATAAGCCCGCGGTAAAAAAGGCGAGACCTTCCCATCCCACGACCCCAGGGCTCGGTACGCCTCCCGTAGCGCCTTGGCGCAAACCAATACTCGACGCCGAGCCCCGGGGCCCGGCCGTGTGTGGATCCGCAAGCTCCCAGAATCGGCCGCATCCGAGGGCGGCGGCGGTCCTGTAATTTTCTTGATCCGCCAACCCTGGTCCGGGCCAATCACAGGACGCGCTCTGCCGGCTCCCACCTCATTTACACGCGAAAACCCACCTATGAACGGTTCTAGTCGGTCTTCAATTCGAGCATAGGTCGGACTCACGCTGTCCCACGAGAAACCGTCTTGGCGATGACCCGCTGCAACTCTCGAAAATGGCTTCACTCGCCTACCCGTGGCGGCCTTCATATATATCCCGCCGTCAAGCGCACCCGAGTCCCTCGTTCTCTTGCATCCCTCCACCCGCCTTCTTTTTCTTCACTCTACCGGGAGAACTGACTGGCTCACGTTCTGCCCGTGCATCCTTCCACCCAGTCACTCATTACCCCACACTCATTAACCATGCCCTCCCTCGCCTCCTCCCTCCTCCTCGCCCTCGCGGCCACCACCCTCGCCCACCCCTCCCCCTCCCGCTCCAAAGCCGACCTCGACCCGGCCGTCTGGTCCTCCCTCGCCAACCACCACCCCGCCCCGCACGCCGCCGCGCGCAGCCTCCTCTCCCCGCAGACCCGCAACCGCCCGACCAAGCGGCAATCCGGCTTCTCCCCGCCCTCCACCCTCGCCGCGCCCCTCAAAGAAGTCTGGGCGCACTACGAGTCCACCTACGACGGCGCCGTCACGGGCAACAAGTACTGGGGCTGGGACCAGCTGGTCGCGACCAACGGCAGCCTCAACATCTGCGTGCGCTGGGACTCCTCCGCGATGGTGACGGCCGCGCAGCGCAGCAAGATCGCGAGCGTGTATGCGGCGCAGTACCAGAAGTGGTTCAAGTGGCTGTACGGATACGACGGGTTCCCGTTTGCGAAGGTGGATGTGAATGTGGTTGCGTGGGCGGTCAAGGACGCGAGTCTCCTGGAAGGTAGTACCGACGGTCTGGATGTGTATACCACGTATAAAGATGGGGACGGTGTCCCGGCGTGCGCGACGGAGTGCGATCGCGCGGCGCATATTGATGGGGACTTCAGCGGGTGCAAGGCTGGGGCGGACCGGCGGTTCGAGCACAGCTTGTGGCTGACGGACGGGCTTGAGGGCGGGTTCGGGTATGATTGGGGACAGCAGATTGGGCGGGAGTACATGATCAACAACCTGGACTCTGAGAGTATTCACATCTTGCTGCATGAGATGGGACACACCTTTGGTCTGGATGATTGTGAGTTTTTTTGATTCTCCGTAAGTTGGATTGATTACTGACGCGAAAAAAAGTCTACGACTGGACCCCGACCGGCGTGTCCAACTTCATCATGCTCGCGGGCTCGTCCATGGAGATCACCGACTTTGACGGCTGGATGTACCGCAACTGGTGGTACGAGCTCTCGCGCAGCCGCGGCTGGACGAAGGCCTCCTCCGCGACGACGCCCGCCGCCACCGCTTCCGCTTCTGCTTCTGCGTCTGCTGCACCCGCCGTCAAGGAGGATGTCGCGGAAGAGGTCCCTGAGCCCGTTGCGTCGTCTACTTCCGTCGCTGCTGCCCCCGCGGCCACCTCCGCCGTCGCTGAGTCTGCCTCCGGTGCCTCGGCTGCGAAGTGGGCCCAGTGCGGCGGCGCGGGGTACACCGGCCCCACTGCGTGCGCGGCCGGGTCGACCTGCACCAAATCAAGCGAGTGGTATTCCCAGTGCTTGTAGATGCAGTGTGAGATCTTGATCGTGAAGCTGCGGGGAGACTGAGAGGAGAGGAAGAATTTTGTCGAGGTGTCTTGGGGATGAGATGGTGGTTGCCAATTCGGCGCAGGCTGCGGGCCGCATGTGCTTCTTCTTCGTTATATTTATTGTCTTCGGACTTGTACATTGCATTTTACCTCGTACTTGTAAATAACAAATGGACGTTTTTGATCCACGATTCTGTCTTTGGTGGGTGCTTGTCTCGTAGAGTTCTAAATTCTGTACGTGCGCGGCTTGCGCCCTTGGTTGCCCGTGAATTGCTGTTTCCATCGACAGAAACTTTGATTTCTCGTTCGCACACCACATAAAGATGAAGTTCTTATTCAACCATGTTTCGATGGAGTCGTCATGTCCATAGGCCGGCTACTACCATTTCGACTCAATCACGTGTGTAGTTGGGAACCCATCCGCTCGACATCCAATCAGACCACTCCAACCCTTCAGCTGCCCCTCCCGTTGCCAGTGCAACCGACGCGTCGGCCCCAGACTGACTCCCTCGATGTGTGGCGAGGCACTGAGGCGCACCAAGACAGGGATGATCAACCTGTGGTGGGCCGCCATCCTCAAAAAGGAACTCCGACTTCAGTGACTTCACAGTACGTAAGGTACCTGAACAGGGCATCCTCAGGGGGTGAGGGCTTGGGCGGCGATCAGGGGCAACACCCTTGAACGGGGCGTATGAGTTGGTGGGGGCAGCCATGGTTTAGCGCAGACAGGGGATGTTGCAGGGGGTGGTGCACAGTGGAGCTTGTGAGATCGGTTGGCGTCGGTGGGGGCGCGGGACGAGCATGGGTAATAAGCTTATTCCTGAGCTTGATCGAACCCCTGGCGCCGGTCTCGGATGTGGCGCCGCAGTGGTGGGGATCGGCACGAGCTTGGTTTGACGACATGCGGTCCCCGTGTAAGTCGCCTTAGGTGCAGGAAGAAAATTTGAGGAGAGAGCTGCGAGTTGAAATTCATGCTGATTGATGAATTCTGCGCAATGTGTAGCTCTCAAGCCCTGAGTGAGATGTAGGTTGCTCAACCTCATACCGACTCAATGAAGGAGGCCCCGACCGCGTCCGCTGATGCTGACTGACTATATGACGCCGAGAATGAAATAAACACCCGGTAGGTGACAACCGGATGACACGAAGTCCATTAATCAGCGAGTTGTAAAGCATGATGCTGTCTGAGAAATAGTTGATGGAGACCAGGCATACTAGTAGTAAGGTTATAATCAGTAATCAGGGAATCTGAAACAGCTTTTCAACAGACGGACGCACTGTGAATGTGTTATGAGACTTTTTGTGTTTAAACTGTACAGTCGAGCGCGCGAAAAAGGGCAATTTCTTCTTTCCGACTGGGCCGACTCTGATAGTAGATTCTACCGCAGGGTTAGGGTAAGAGCTAGGGTGAAATTATTCCCATCCCCCGTAACCCCTCTTCTCCGTCTCCTGTAGCATAGCAAAAGACACATGCAGAGTCTCTATGCCGAAAGTATAGCATGTCTGAGCTATCAATCGCTTAGACATACCTGCGTGCCTCTGCGCGTATGAACCTCTTGCGGCGCGTATGGCGCCCTTGTGCTTCAACGCAACGACCGATGCTATTTCGGGCCTTGCATATGTTTTCGTGAACGCATGAGAGATGGGAACTTGGAGAAGGTATTGCCTACCTAGTGCTAATGCCCTCAGGCTGCTGCGTCTCATAGGTGGTAACGCACAATACGGAAGTTTACAACATTTTCACCCCTAAAATACAAAGGCTACAATCTCAAATCCTGAATCGCACCACCGAGATTTGTTTGAATGCTAATTGAAATTAACTGCCGAAATGGAAAGTACAAATGCTCTAACGATCTTAGATATCTAGTCTAGCTAAATCTGCCGTCCTCAATTGAAATATTCCTATGTTTATGATAGAACCCGTATCTATGAAAGCTTGGGTAATCCTCCTGACGTTGACCTCCAAGAAGAACATCAGCAGGAGATGCTGAAACCGTCACTTGATGATTGTGCGCAAAGGGTATGTCAAGCATATTCTTTGGAACACATTCCTACGTGGAGCCTGAAGCCGTAACGATTTGGGAAGGGAGAAACTCAACTGAATGCTGTGCTTGAGCTCTACCAGCCGCTATGAAGACTAGCACTCTTGATCAAGCGGTAGCACGACGGATTGTGAAGCCGAAAGTCTGATTTTAAGTCGAAACCTTTTCACCTCTCGGAAAACGAGATAAGCTCAACGACCTCTACATCAGGACCAGAGCACGAACTTGAAACATCCAAGGTAAACTAGAAGCATAAATACACCCCAGTGGAATTCAACACAAAACTTTCACTAGGTGACAGCCGCTCCAAAGACCGCATTCCCCACGACTAGGGTTGGGGTTGGGGTTACATGTTCAAGCTAGCTTCGGACGTTCCAGCTCAGGCCAGAGTGCTTCCATACCACCATCAATGCTGAAGGCCTCAGTGTTAAGGCCACGAAGTGCTGAAGATGCAAGTTTACTTGCGTCGCCATTGTAACAAACACACACAACAGCCTTCTGACTTTCTCTCGCAGTACGCAGCCACCCAGCAACATGAGGTATGGCAACTGCTTTTTGAATCTGCATGCATATCATGTGAACAGATTTCGCATCTCCAAAAAGGTCACCGTCAGCCAGATCTGGCGTCAGACCGACCAAGGGCACCGAGGACGAGCCCGGTATGTGTTGAGCCTTGAAAGCGGACGGGCTACGAAGGTCCAGGACCAAGACTGATGGTGAGATCAAGTTGCGGGTATGGTGCGAGCAGCAGTTCACATCAGCACGCTGCTTTTCTGGGAAAAGGAGGTTGACGATGAAGGAAATCCAGGAGCGACCCTTCGGTGGGACTTGAACCGGGACTTTCTCAACTGTTTCGATGCTGACTTTGAGAGCATCTTTCTGGACTGACTGCAGTTCCGCCGTGCCAAAGATGACGCTGGCCGCTTTCCGCGCATTCAAGATCCATCTCTCATCATGTCGATTCTGGTCGCATTGCAAGAGTATCTGTCACGCTCATGTTAGCTAGACAACACAGTTACTCTGCGATTGTGACCAACCTCATTCTCAATCGGAGGAAACTCTCCCGCTCCGAGCTTTTGATTGTAGATTGGCAGGTACTGGTACGGGAGATCGCTGCAAGTGAAGACGCATGAGACCTCGCCTGTTTTACCGTCTCTTAGCTGTCCTAGGTTGTTCGTTTGATTCAGCATGGCGATGTACTCGAGGAGTCCGTGAAGTGCCTCCCCTGACGACGGGCCACAGATAAGTCCTTCTCGGGAGAGACGCATGGACATGCGGTACGAGTCAACTGATGAAACTTCGATGCGACTGTCGACTGTGCCTTGCCATGGAAAGCCAGAGGTATGGAAGCCGTGGAAGTGTCTGGGTCCTGGCGTCGGATCCCCGAATTTGTTGAAGACGCTTGCTGATCGTTAGTTTCCGGGAGCTAAGTCATCACATACACGCGTAGACTAACCCAAGGACCTTGACTGATGGCTTGCGGGACCTTAGGTATACTCCCGTGCCCGTAATTACGCCTGATAATCTATTCGTCAACTGAAAGAGAATATAGCATCGGCTGACCTCACCTCCGGTACCGACAGTGGAACAAAAGACATTGATTTGAGGCAGCTGTTTGAAAATCTGAGGGCCTGTCCACTCCTCATGAGCTTTCCAATTCTTCGCACTCGTCAGCTCTTGGATTCTACTAGAAAGCCAGGAGGTCGTACGTTGGAATTGTCATACTGCCCGGGGTACACCATATCCTCGTCCTGCGCCGCCCGCCTCCGTAGCCTGCACATGATGCCTGTGGGATCAGTAGGTTCTTGCTGCGCGAGGCCACCGTAGAGACATCTGAGAAGATTCCACGTCAGAAAAAGCTTCTCGCCTCCTGTCTCTTGAAATGGGAACTCACGGTCGGATACCAAAGAAACGAAGCAGATTCAGCGACTCTGGCGGCTTTTTATTCGTCACATAGGCGTCCACATCTTCATTTCCCCAGAGAACCCTTGCAATGATGCCGAGAGACAGTACAGTCGACCCAGAGCTTGCCTCGACAATCTTCTGATCTTGGGCTTGGGGCTTTTCTCGTAGCATTTTCAGGGCTATAAGTTCCGTGTGTTACCTTCTGGCTGTACAAAAATCAGGAAACGGCAACGCACCTGGCAGAGACTTGACATTCTGCGCGGGCAGACAGGTGAGCATCTTTGCATATATCCTGACCCCAATTTCTCTGAACGGATTCAAACGGTCTGGGATCTCGACCAAAGGAAGAGGCGGATTCTTGTCGGGGTCGAAGTAGTCGACGACTGAATTCGGCCCGCTGAAGACGTTGTCCTGGGCAGACATTTTTCAAAAGAACAAATGGGCTTTGTTTTCCGAGTTTTTCTGGGATTGGAGAGTTGACGAGGGCTTCAGTGCTAGCCATGTGCCAGCAAGGCCAGACGCTACATATCTCAACACATCTCTGTCACGTAATCGACTTCATGTATCGCAACCGCGGCTATCACCGCAAGTCCAGATCCTCCAGCGGCTTACATGGTGCAATCTTCACTAACTCGAACAGGATAGAAGTACGACGTTCGGCATGCAGCCTCGGCTTTCCCTGATGTAACAGTGCAGCACAGTGCCAAGAGCCAAGAGCCCGTCTAGAAGTCTCGGCGGTTCCAATCTCACCCAGAGCCAATTACTAAACTTGCTCAATGAGCTGAGAATCTTCAGCCCCGCGAAGCGAAGCTGCACGATCCAGGGCTCATGAGCCAAAAGAACTTGCTCATTCACGGATCTTACAGCTCCTTTGGCGTACACGTGCCGAACCTTACTTGCCCCCTGGTCCCGATGGGATGGTCTGAGACCGGAGTGAGTCATTTTCTGGGTGGTCTTATGAGGGTGTACCGGCTGCTGTTGATGGAATGCGGGAAAAGAAGTCTATTTGGTCGCAATCTCGGTCTTTCCTTCACGCCGTCGCCGAATTGCTGCTGTTGCTGCAAGTCGGTGGCGTCTCAAGTACACCATACAAGCAGAATGACCAGCCTCGGGTGGAGTTTAATGCTCAGAGGAGATGATGGGCAAGGTAAGCAACATATTCTGGGTTTCGTTGTCACCCCGAACTAACATCGAGGTCAGAAGTGACGCTACAAGCCGTTCGGCCAAGCTCAGGAACTGCCACTACGCACGACGGACAGAGATACTGGCACTTCGATCTTGTGCTCACGGCTCAGCAAGAGCCTGGCCAAAAGAACTTCGTAGTCGACCAGGATGAGACGAATCTCGCCACTGATCTACTACAAAGCCTCGTCAAACAAGATTTCTCCCGTGCCACCTTCCTGAGGCTACTCTTCTCAACGGAGGCTGGAACGATCATCAGGCCGGACTTCCTCTCCTACAGACTCCATGGCCTTGAGGATGCTCACAAGATTACGAGCTTCCTCGCCCCATTGTACTCCATAGCATCAACAAGCCCAGACCAAGCAATCAATGTCACCACAAAAGACGACTTCCTCTCCCTGCTCCGAAGCTCAGTCGGCGGCGTCATTGCGCGCGCCACCGACCCCAAGGACACATTCCAAGCCATCCGCGCCCGTCTAGACGATGATCTCACTAAGCGACTCTCCATACCCTGGACAGTCCCACAGAAACTCACACAAAAGCGCGTTTTCTGGGTCCAAGGCCGCGCCAACATCGAAGCAAGCCGGCAATTCTACCAAGCCGCCCGCGCCCTCGGCATCACCCTCGTCGTCCTCGACGACCCTGGCCATTGGCTTGAAGACGACGCCGGCCCGCACGCGCACTACCGCGAGGCCTTCCTTCCCATCAGCATCGCTGCAGACGACGGCCTCACCCAGCGCGTTGTTGATGCCGTGCGCGCGTATCCGCATCCAGTCAATGGCATCGTGTGTATTAGCGACGTGCGGCTGCCGCTCGTCGCGCAGGCTTGTGAGATTTTGGGACTGCCCACGTCCAGTTCTGCGGCATATTTCAGGGCGGGAAATAAGGGTGTCTCGCGGGAGATTGAGGCCGCTGCATGTGGAGAGCAAAATGGATTTGTGCTGCAAACAGCGGAAGAGCTCGACGCAGTCCTGGCAGAGCAAGGGAAAGGACTGAATTATCCCCTAATTGTCAAGCCTTGCACCGGTTGGAACAGCGACTGCGTAGTCAAAGTACGCGACGAGGGCGAGCTGCGGGCTGCTGTGAAGCGTGCATCGGATCGACACGCTACATCTGCGGCACGGAGCACGAGCGTGGTGATCGAGCCGTACATCGACGGACCAGAGATCGACGCAAACTTCATTGTGTTGAACGGAGAAGTGCTCTTCTGTGATGTGACGGACGACTTCCCCTGCTCCGCCGACATCCCAGGGGTGGACAAAAGCAAAGCTGCCAACTTCATGGAGACACTCATGGACGTGCCCTCGGCGCTGCCTGTCGAGGAGAGGGCCATGATGCGGGAATCACTGGCCAAAAGCATCGCGCGTCTTGGGTTCGAGTCCGGTGTGTTCCACTGCGAGGCCAGGGTCCGCGGGTCGCGGGCGTACTATGCCGTCGACCCTGATGCCGGGGTCCTAGATCTGCGCATACGGGGAGATGTATCTGCTGAAGCTCCGTCTTGCTATTTGCACGAGGTTAACGCGCGCCCGCCGGGGTACATCAACTGCGTGGCGGCCCTGCTCGCACATGGCGTCGATTACTACGCCATACGGCTGCTGCTCAGTCTCGGCTCGGAGGAAGATGCGCGAGTGCGGGCGCTTTCAGAGCCTTTTCTGCGTAGCATCCCTCAGTATACGCTGGGCATCTCGGTACTTGCTCCTACTAAGGCAGGATTTATGGGGTCTGATGATGCGGTGAGGGAGTTCCTCGAGGCAAACCCTGATCTTGAGCGCCATGTTGTGCATTATCAGACTGTGAAAGAGAAGGGCGAAGTGGTACAGGGACCGGAGTCGAGTGAGTTGTGGTGCGTCGGGTACGTGATCGTTGCGAGCAGGAAGGGAAGAAAGGAGTGCTTGAGACTGGATCGTGAGATTAGGGAGCGGTTTACGTACAGACTTATGGACAAATGAAGTCCTTCGGAAATCAAGAATGGGAATATCTTCTGTAAATATAAACTGTGTCTACCAAGCAAACGCTTCGTCCACCAAAACATAGGGCCTGCTCCTTGCGTCGTTCCTCGTGATTTCAACAATCTTACTGCGGACATCATCCGCCATACTGGGCGGGCCACAGACAACAACAGCCAGCGCACCACCAAAGACAGCAGTCATCTCCCTCGTGAGGATGGCATCTAACTTCAGTCTCTCCCCGACGCTCGTTTGAACCTTGACACTGCTTGAGAGGCTGTGAAGGGCTGGTGCTAGAGCCGTGATAAGGCCTTGGTGGCGACTGGACCAGAAGAGCGACGTGCTACCCGCAGCAGGGCGGTTGCGGACAAAGGGAAGGCACGCAGTAATTCCGACGCCGCCGGCGATGCAGATCATATCGGTGCAGTGGGCGATTTGTGCCGAGACGTGGCCTGAATGTTCGTAGGGGCCCTCGAGAAGGACTCGAATGCGAGTGGAAGGGGATGCCTTGGCAGCGAGGGCACGCGTCATACCGCTGCGAGAGCGAGAATAAAAGACTGTGGTATCTGTGCTCCCTCGTGCGGGTGTGGTGACTGTGTTTGGTTGGGCGTTGATGCCCTTTTCGGGGTCAGCTTCAACAGTTGGTGATTCGGGCTCCGTCTTGTCATCCCTGACCGGAGTCGAAACTGGAGATTCTGGAGTCCTCGACTCAGTAATGGCGTCATTCAGTCCGGAATATGCGACAGAAAACGGATGTGTCTCCCAGAAACGCCAGCTGAGGGTCGGAAATCCGAGGTAAACCACCCCGCCATCGAGGCGTTTCCCCTCCACCTCGATTCGGATGTATTCACCATCGACATCATCAACCGTGGTAATGGTGGCCCATCTGAGGCCCTGCCAGAAAGTGCGAACAAGACGGAAGAGCCGGTCGGCGCCCCAGATCCCGCCAGCGACGAAGATCCAGATCTCGTAGCCCCAGTTGTACTCGTAGACGTACCAGATATGGTAGTAATACCCGACGATGAAGAGGATCGACAAAATGACGTGAGAAGCGAGGAAGAACTCGTAGAAGCGCTGGCGCACCCACAGCAGCGAGAAGGGCAGGATGGCGCTCACCGCGACGGTCCCGACGATGCCCCACATCCAGTACTCGCGGGCAATCTCGGCCTCGTAGGTGCCTTGAAGGATGTAGTTGGCGAGGAGCATAAAGGAGTGGACGATGGTGTGGAAGATGGCCCAGTAGGCTAGCCAGCGGTGAAGCAGTAAGTAAGTGCTGTAGCTCCAGTCTGTCAGATAAAGCAGGACATTGTTGCGGGCGGCGAATAGAAACAGCGCTACAAAGTTGCCCATGGCCATTACACCGGCGCGATTGCCGATGATGCTGATGCTCTGCATCTTCAGAGATGTGAAGCTGGCCTGTGGCTGGTGAATGGTGTATGGGCCGAGCCAGAGGATGATGTTGAGAAAGCTGAGTACGAAGATGTACAGGGCTTGACCGCGAGTGGGAATGTTGCCGATCCCGGTGACAGGCTCGCGATGACGGCGGCCGAATGCGGCGGGATGAATCAGCAAAGTCTGCCAGTACGTCCAAGCAAAGTTCTTTGTGAAACCTGGGATGAAGCGGAGCGCCGAGAGGGCGACGGGGAGGAGGACGGCGACCAGAGTGATGACGATAGTGACGGTTGAGTGGCCTGCCTCGTTTGTCTCAAAGTCGTGCATGTAGTTCCACTGAAGCTGCCACTCAGTGGGACCGACGAAGCTGGTGGTATTGAGAGGCTTGGAACCGCCTGCTGCCTTGGGGAGGGAGCTGGAGACATTGAAAACTGTCAGGCCGTCGGCTAGGTCCATTGCCATGTCTCCATGGCGGGCCATAAGTCGTACTATAGGGGCCCTTCGGTGGTTGGTGTGTCCTCCACTGTTGGAATCAGAAGACGAGGAGTTGCTGTTTTGAGCAGCCTTTGATTCTTCCTCGCGCGCAGCAGCCAGAGCCTCCTGGTATGACATGGCTGGGGTGTATTTGTAGTCCCCCAGTGTGCCGGTCCCGAGATGGGATGCCCAATAGTCTTCCAGCTTGGCAATCGGCGGGTTTTCGCTCAGCGGACAGTAGGTGTCGATGCAGAGAGCCATAGTGAGCAGAAAGACGTGATCCGAGACGAAGCATTTCGGCGGCGTCGACACTGGATTGTGGGCTGTACCGTGGTTCGCGCTCGAGTCGACAGGCGTGCAGGCGAGAGTTTGCTTTCTGATGACATTGCGGCAAGCGAAGGAACAGGTCGGGTCGTAGAGGGTCTTGCCCCAGCCGATGAGGCCGGTGCCGTCGGCATGGACGCCGATGGCATACAGGGCTACTGCAAGACCTGATGCGAACAGACGTGATGCGGGCGCCATCTCGTCGCACGCAAGTTTGTTGGTGTTGAAGAGGAGGGTGCTGCAAGGCGGAATGTGGAATGCGAACAAGGCAGATGCGAGAAGTGTTATATACCAGCGTGGAGCTTGCCATCGAATGATACCGACATGGGGGTTTGCAGGCCTGGAATGGCTTGGCCAACGCCACAAGAGCAAGTTTTCCCGGGCATCACATGTTGGCCCTGGTACTGTGCAGCCAAACACGGGGTTTTGATTTGATATTTGTGTTGGTTCTATCGCTTATTACAATTCTTGCGCATGTATTGACATTTAGTCTCTAGGCTAAAGTGTTTCTTGGACCGTTCTTATCATCCCCATCCAGCCGACAGATGATTTCTGTGCATATCAATAGTCTCCAAGCATCCTCGGCGTCAATGAACCGCTGCATATTCGCTCGGAGCACATCAATCTGCTCCGCCGTGTACCCAAACTTGGCCGCCGCCCGACGATACTCAGAGTTCTCGTCAGCAAGAATATCCAGCATGGACCCTGCATACGCGAACCTCTCCTCGGGCGTGATATTCGACAGCACGCTTGCCGACGCCGTAATCTGATCCCTTCGGAACCCGGCTTCCAGCGCCTTGTGGATCAGCCGACGCCCCGTCTGCGTCTCCAGTCCGTTCATCCTGTAAATGCGCTCCTGCAGCTCCGCGTTCTCCGGACACGGCGGCCACAGCACCTGCGACTGCGTATCCCCGTCGCGACACGCCACGATGCCGCCCTTGGGCTTCGCGAGCAGCCGCATCTGCCTCAGCACAGGGGCGTTCTCGGGGATGCAGATGAGCGTGGTGTGTTCATGGACGACGTCGAACTTGGCCTCCATCTCGGCGGGCGTGAGAAACGTCTCGGGGCGAAGTACGTCGCCCTGGCGGAACTCCACGCGTGTGCCTGGAGCGAGGGTCTCGACGCTGGCCTGGTTGCGCTCCGTCACCTCGGCGCTCTGGTCGACGCCAATGATTGTGGCATGAGGGAAGTGCCGCGCCAGGTCGAGGGTGATGCTACCTGGGCCGCAGCCGACGTCCAGGAGGGAGAAGGTGGGCGGCAGCGACTTCAGCGTCGGGAGGAGGTACTGCAGACATGTTGAGACGTTCCGTAGCTCAAACAGCTTGATGGTCCCCTGCTTGAACCCAATGTGGTACGTGGATGATTGGTCACTCGACGCCATGGCTGCTCGTCTTGTCTGTTCCGGCGTTTGCTGTCATTAATTTTGGTTCCATCTTAATAAGTACATCACTGATTCTTCTCTCGTCGCCTAGATGGCTGGTGAGCAATTTGTCTTTCGAGTTGGATGTGGTATTGTCCGGAGTCTCGTCGCCCGTTGGCGCCTCCTTCTACATTCGGCCTTCCGTGAGCATGTTTGAGGTTGTTTATTCTTTTTGGTCGCTTGGCATCTGCTTGGCAAATGTTGGCATTCCCTTGGCATCAGCCTATGCACAGTACGATTAACACGGAGACAGACCGCCCCTGATGCAACATGAACCAATCTGAAGCCAAATTCAGCAACGCCAGGCTTGGTCGCGAAGTGATTCATCAGCTGGAAAAAGGTTCATAGGACAAGAGGAAAATCGCTCGCTCATGATCCGATGGCTAGTCGCGGACCAAGACTGCCAACATGGGGATTACGACGCAGCCGAGTCCGTCAGCTGAAGCGCAAGTTGTCGACCTTGTCCCACGTGACGCAACGAACGACGAGATAGAGAACCTCCCTCACGTTGTCGACAGACTCCCACCAGAAGCATGGGTGGCCGCTCTGATTGGTGCGTCGGAGAGGTTTAGCTATTACTGTTTTGTCTCCATATGGCGTAAGTCGAAACTTCTCAAGAACTATCCTTGACTTTTCAATATAGCTCCAAAGTAATCAATACTAAATATCTAGAAAACTACATGCAAAATGATAGAAACTCTAAGCAAGTGCCGGGAGCTCTCGGGCTCGGCCAGTCAACCGCCACGGCGATATCCAACGGCTTCTTCATTTTCCTCTTTCTAATGCCGAGTTGCTTTGCAATCATCTCTGACATTTGGCTTGGACGCTACAAAACACTCTTACTTGGGCTTGTGTGAGTCACATATTGTGTTTCTAGACTGAATCGTAATTACAAGGGAGCTGACGGGAGTCCAGTTTGTCTCTTTGCGGCTCGCTCGTCATGTTCGCGTCAGCTTTACCGTCTTCCCTTGACAACGGTGCAGGTCTGCCTGGCCTGATTATCGCCATGGTACTCATAGGACTGGGTGTTGGTGCTACTAAAGCAACCATCTCCCCATTCATTGGTAAGATAATTTCATCAATATGTACTCGAGAAACAACGCAAGAGAATTCAATTGACGATTGCCTCAGGCGATCAATACAAGCAGAAGACTCCCCAACTCGTCCGGCAGAAAGACGGATTATCTGCAGTGGTTGACGGCACCAGAACACTTCAATTCCTCTACAATGCCTTTTATTGGTAGGACACCGATGGTCAGTAGCACTCTGAATTTGCTGAATAACTTCTCTTCCTCAGGTTCACAAACATCGCTTCCCTCTCGTCCATCCCCGCCACGTTCCTGGAGAGGGAGTTTGGCTTTTGGACGGCATATCTCATGGCCGCTATATCTGTGATGGCTGCGGTCAGTCTTTTGCTCATCTTTAAATCCCGGCTGGGTAAGTACTTAGGTCATCTTGAAGATAGCCAAGACGTCTGTTGACAGCAAGATACAAAGTCAAGATCCGGCCAGGGGAAAACAATCTCCCCAAAGCCATCAAAGTCATGTCAATCGCAGCACGGAACGGTTTCAATCTCGACCACGCAAAGCAGTCCTACCAGATGGAATCTCACGGTCTCTCAGTCTCGTGGGGAGACAAATTCGTGGATAAGTTGAGGCGTGGTCTTCTCGCATGCCGCGTCATGTTCGTTCCCAAAGACGCCATCCCTCTGTTGACATACTAACCAGCCCCCAGCTTCTGTTTCGCCTTCTTCTATCTGGCCATCACCCAAATGTTCAACAACCTCATCTCACAAGCCGGGCAGATGCAGCTGCACGGCGTGCCAAACGACATGCTCCAAGCCATGGCCGGGGTCGCCTGCGTAATCTTTGGGCCCATCATCCAGGCACTGTACAACCTTCTGGCGAAACGCCGCATCTCGTTCGGCCCCATGGCTCGCATAGCAGTGGCCTTTATCATCTGCGGCGTCGGGATGGGCTATGCCGCAGGGCTGCAGAAGATGATCTATAACGCGGGACCCTGCTTTGACGCACCTCGCGCATGCGCTGCTTCAGACGGTGGACGTCTTCCTAACGGAGTTAACGTCTGGTTGCAGCTTCCGGTCTACGTGGCTTTAGCCATTGCCGAAATCTTTGGGCTGGTTACAGCGAGCGAGTATGCGTACTCCAAAGCTCCGAAGAATATGAAGAGCATCGTGCAGGCCATGGTCCAGCTCAGTGCGTGCCTTGGCTCGCTAATGGCCATGGCGCTAAGCCCAGTCTCGCGGGATCCTCATCTTGTCATAGTTTACGCTGTCATTGCGGGAGTCATGGGAGCCTGTTCCGTGCTGTTCTGGTGGAAGTTTCAGAAGTATGATGCCCTAGACCGCGAGTTGAATGATCTGGTAGATGAAGAACGGGAGTCTGGCGTAGCAAGCACGCAGGAAGATGCCAAAGAGCGCACTTAGACTTCATCAAATAATCGTGGCTGATTTCGGCAGAAATTGGGATAGATCTGTCGTCAACATATCATATATCTTTAGGTTTGATGCCAAAGTTGATATCAGAAGTGCATAGTGGTACGTGATAAAACTCGAGCTGTCGAATATGAAGACAGAAGCTCACTGATCATGTATCATTTTCCGGTTATCTAGGTAGGTGTGTTCTTGTCTAGATACTCTCTTGCCATTCCATTTCGAATGAGCATATGGAACAGCGACTTGTAACTTTGGCCTAGAGCAGATCGCAACATTAGACTTTGATGACTTTGATGCGGTCTGATCAGCCCATTGTGCAGGCGGGCATCATTCATAGCATTAGATAGGTAGACTTCTCTACAGCTATGCCTATGACAGTCGCATTCACTTGGTCGACTAGTCAACCAAACTGACCAACGAGTTGTGGTAAGCTTGCCACAAAGAATCTTGGTGCTTGTACCACAGTAAGTGTTACCGGCCACTAGTGACCAACCTGGAAACTACCGTTCCGCATCTGTGCGCTCAGCCTCCTCGACTATCTAAGATGCGTGCATATTCTTCCCACGAGCCTCTGCCTTGACAATCGTTGAGTGGGACACAAGCCACCGGCAACGCTAACTGGTATCTCCCATTCGAATTCCAACTACGATCTTACGTGTTTTATGTTTAGTTTTAGCGATCTCTAGTCTCAGGACTCCCGCAAAGCCACCAACATACCTGAGGCGGGCTAAACTCAGCATCGGGATGAGCAAAAGATGCGATCCCACAACTCTCAACTCTCGGCAACACAACCCTTCCAACTCTGCCTCAGCTCAACACGAAGTACTCAACAAAAATCAAATTCGGAATCCAAGAGATGAACCCCGTAATCGACAGCGCAAACTTCACCTCCATCCCGGCCACAATCATTAACGGAAGCTGCCACCTCAACATAACCGCCGCATACGTGCACGCAAAGTTCCGCGTCATCCAGCCCATATGCCCCTTCCCATCGCCCCTCTTCACCGCCACGATACTCCTCCGCAGCGTCTCCAGCCACGCGCACGCGAGCGCCGCGAAACCCACCCGCCCCCACGGCAGGGCGAGACTGTGGAACGTGACATAGAACGCCGCCACCCCGCCGGCCGCCACGGCCGCGGCGTACACCCAGCCGAGCCACTTGTGGAAGGCCGGATACGCGTGGCGCAGCGAGGGGAGGAACTGGAACGGCCCGAGGCCCATGGCGATGAAGGAGCCGAAGATGTGGACGCAGCCGCCCGTGGAGGCGAGGATACGGGCTTTGATTTGCGGGTCGCCTGGGGTGAGGCCCGTGAAGAAGAGGGCGCCGTGGAGGGAGATGAGGAAGGAGGGGATGGCGAGGAGCCACCACTGCGGACTCGGGAGCTGGAGGCGCGGGTTCTTGGTGGTGGTGTTGGCTTGGCGGATGGTGGTTTTGGTGATGTCGTTGGAGAAGGGGGTGTCGGTTTGGGTGGGGGCGGTGTCTTTCCCCGGTGTCTTTCGGTGGGAGATGGAAGCGTTCAACATCATTGCTGGTCAACGGGTGTTGTATGATGAGCTCCGGTCAATTTTGTTGGTTGAAAGGTAATGGGATTGAATATTGCTGAATTGGCGTGCTTATGGAAATGTTCGCCGGAGACGTTGTTGTCAATGGTATTTAGATATATCGCGGAAGGTGGGTTTTCTCCGCGCGGAGGTTCTCGGGGTCACGGACTTTGCCGCTCGCCGGCCGGGGCCTGGTCCCCGCTCGGCAGTTGAAATAGTCGGCCGGCGTTGAGTCAAGCCTCGCTCAGCTCAGTATTTTGCTTTCGGACGGATGGAGAGGCTCCAAAATCATCACGTTATGATGTGGACCGACATATCTTGGCAGAGTAATCGGTATTCACATCTGTATGATTTGTCGTCTCATAAGGCGTAGCTGTCGATGTTGATCTCGCTTTCGCGAATAGGAGATGAACAGGGCCATCTCAAGTGTGGATACGCCGTAGTGCCCCAGTGAGCTACTCGGAGCGGCCCGGACATGGACTTTTCTGGTTGACCGCTCCGATCATATTCGCCTCTGCATGTCAGTGACTACGATTGGAAAGTGTCCGCGAGTATGAAAAACAATAAGCATGATCTTGAGAGCCCCATTGCACTAGAAGAGAGAAAGCTCAGCGGGATGCCAAACAGCTGGGCGACTAGGCATCTTGACACTTTGTTTATGTCCCTCCCTTTCTTCGAAACCAAGTTATGTGAAACGAACAGCACAGAAGAAACACATGCATCTGTCGGACATTAATGACGAAAATAAAATCCAAAGCAGATGATATAGCCTAGATTTGTTGCGTCAACGGTGAATCTGAAACTTGAGCTCTTGAGTCGTAGTCGGAAGTATGTCCTGATTTCAGTCTACTAGATGTGCAACAATCACACGAGACCCAGTACGGATTGTTTGTTGAAGTATTCTTTATTATGTATGGATTTTAGTTGTTGCGCATGTTATGATGCACTTCTTTAGCAGTGTATAGTTTCGTGAAAAAATATCCGTGACGCCTGACCTGTACCTCCCAGGGTAATAAATCCTCTTTCCTTGCCGCTCCCATGATGTCCATTCCTCTTCTTAATTTTATGTGCATCTTGTTACCTTGCGCTCTCCTCTTGATGCAATGCACGTCATGGCCACAACCCATAGACAAAGGGCTCAACTTCCGGGTAATCCTTCTGCATGCCCATGATGATGCTATACTCATCCCTCAAAATATCCGATCCCTCATTCCCGTACGCCGTGTACCTGCTCATCTCGTGCCTCCGCAACGCCACCGTCCACGGAAAACTCGAATGCGCCACACCCATAAACGCGCTCGCCTTGAATAACATCAAAAAGTCCACCAGGGCATGCTGGTCAAACGTCAACTCGTCCAGCAGCTTCCGATCGGGCCCCTGAAGCAAGTCGCGTTTCGTCACCACCGCGACGCTCTTCGTCTCCCCACCAGGGCTCGCCGCCACGCGCTTCTTCAGCTCCTCCTCAAACAGCTCCACCACCGTCTGGTTCCCCGACGCCACGTACACCACACTCAGCCCCATGCGCTCAATGTACTGAAAGTGCTCCTCGAACTGGTCCTTCTGCCGCGAGAAGCGCCACTCGTCCGGCTGCCACGCGTCGATCGCGTCCTTCTCCAGCCGCAGGTGCGCGCCAAAGTAGGCGTTCGGGTTGATCGCCCTGGCGGGGTCGATCGGCAGCGCGAACCGCCTCTTCAGCTCATAGAGTATCTTCGCCGCGAGCTCGCGCGTGTCATTGCGGAAGGAGAGGATCTTGCCGTACTCGTGCACGAAGGCCGGGCCGTCGTCGCGGACGGGGTACTCGAGGAACGCCTGGCCGATCCGGACGTGCGTCGGCTCCTCCGTCCGAATGGTGACGTTCTTCTTGTCCAGCCATTCGTCGAAGAAGCGCCGCCATTCGCGCGGGTGTTCCAGACCCTCGCGGGGGTGGTTCGGCTCGAACTGGTCGCCCACAAGGTCGAGTAGCTCCCCTGCCCGGGATTGGTAGTGGGGAAAGTCCTCGATCCGCTCGTAGATGCGCATCCCTGGGCACCCTTCCGTCAGATGGTTGATGAAGGTTTGGCGATCGAGGAGGTAGTCGAGCGGCACCTCCTTCTCGGTCTCGATGTCGGAGATGTCTTTCGCGTTGCGCAGCTGCATCGAAGGCACCACAACTGCGCCGCCGCCGTGTATCGCATACCGCACGCACTTCAGAATCTGGTCGCGCACCATGCCAATGCCTCCATGTTGTCCCTCGCAGGTAAACACCAGGCCCGGCCGGAATTGTGTAGCGGCGCATGTCGACTGTATCGGTCGGTAATCGATTGGCTCGGGAAACTCGACATTCATAGCCTGTCGGACGAACGCCTCCGCAACCTGCGGCTGGCTGGGCTCCTCGAAGTGGTACAGAAGCGTCGAGATGCCATCGTGGACAAACAAGAGGCGGATACTCCAGACGATGATGAGGGCGGCAGCCAAGGAGATCACCACCTGGGGTTGGCCTTGGCAGAGCATGGCCTTCGATCAATCAGAACACCACAAAAACAAAAAGACATGAGACGGGTTCCTTTTTTTTTTCTTCAACGACCATCACGGATTGGGGATGCGCCAAGGACACATGGTTGCTTATAGCCAAGACGGGTAGGTCCCAGCGCCTTGGGATGGACGCCTTTGGCGAGTTTTGGCGACCGGGGCGGGTTTCAGACCCGTTTCATGCTCTTCTTCGTTTGGCGCGTTTGAAGGTCGCCAGTGACCCCGTGTTTTGTTGATTTACGGTGTGGTCTAGGGCGTGTCAGCCCGGTCCGAACCAATTCCGGGCGTTTTTAAGGGAGTTTAGCGGGCTCCTGGGTGCTGACAGGAGCTTAATGGTGATGCGGATCTGGAACATTGCCATGTTCGCGATGTTGCCTTCCGTGCCGACCGATGCGAGAGCTCCGCAATTTCGGCTCCAACCTCGGGCTGCACAAGCCAACAGCTCGTGTTTGTCGTTAAATTTGACTGATTCTCCCGGGCATTGTACACCGAGTCGCCTTCAATTCTGGTGAAGGAAAGTGGTGACAATGACCCGGCCGGAGACACAAGACGACAGCTCACAGACCCCGTTTTCGGGATCGGCGCCGCCTCAAACGTTGCCTCCGGGAGCACGGGCCGGCGAGCGGGTCATTGGAGAATGATGCGTTTTGATGGCAAGACAAAGAGCACAATTAAGCAGGTCTACTCCATGTCTACCTAGAAACAATTTCAAGAGAGATAATCTTTGACAAAGCGTTTCCATGTAGTCCTCAACCTACCTGTGAGACCAGAAGGCCACGAAGGAAGTTCTGAAGGTCTCCAAATGAATCGTAGAATTCACCTAAATAAGGCATGTAGAGCAAGTAATTTAACTCACTTCACCGTACGATGCAATCGTTCACCTCAGACTTCCAAACTCGCCTACTGACAGCGCAAATCGCCATGGTGTCTTTCAAACACGATCCGCTTGACCTTGCGAAGCCAAGTATACGGCTCTTGCGCCTTCTGAAAGGCCATGCTAGCCCGATTTGCTGCGAACTCTTTGAAGTTCAGATTGACGAGCGATGTTGCGATATTCCTTACGAAGCACTATCATACGTTTGGGGGTCATCTCATCTCACCCACCAAATCGAGGTCAATGGCAAGGAGCTCCAAGTCACTGTGAACCTGTATATTGCTTTATATCACCTTCGTCTCTTGGACGCCGATCGCGTGTTGTGGGTTGACGCCGTTTGCATTGATCAAAACAACCATAAGGAGCGTGACCACCAGGTGCAACAAATGGGAGACATCTATCGCCAAGCCAGACAAGTTGTTGTCTGGTTGGGGGAAGCGACAAAACAATCGGATGCCTTCATGGGGCTATTGCAGACACTTCAGGCCGACATGAAGAGAGACGGGTCACCTTACCAGAAATGGGCACCAAAGTACGACACAGGAGCGCAGCAATATTGTTACAACCGATGGCTGGAAGAAGTGAAACATGACATGCGTCGCAGAAATCCCGAGTGACGCGAAAGGCATGTCCACGACGTCTTTTTCGAACGCGAAATGAGGTCCATAAGAGATGGTCTCGTCGATATTCTTGACCGCCCATGGTTCAGAAGAGTCTGGATTTTGCAAGAGGTTGCGAATGCATCCGCCATCGTGGTTTATTGCGGAAAGCAATCGGTTTATGGCTTGTACTTTGCAGTCGGGCAAGAGATCGTCAACTTTTGATGTGGCACGAGCAGCGATCTCTGCCTCAAATCAAAGTCGAGGGCCAGTCACAGGCAGTACGAGAAATCATGCCGACCCGTCGTTGGGCACAAGGCTCCCGGTGGACGGCAGAAGGAGGGCGGACCATGTTCTCGCTATTGAAGCATTTTGGCCGAAGTGAAGCCACAGACCAAAGGGACATTGTCTATGCCCTCCGAGGAATATCCATGGACAACAGTAACCCATTTTTACCTGCCGTTGACTATGAGCTTTCGGAAACTTCGCTGGCCATCACTATGGCATGCTTCATATTTCACCACGAACTCACGTTATGGGCTCGTCTTGACTCGATATCTGACCTTGTCGCTCAGCTGGACTGGCTACTAGTGGCCTCCATCACCGAGCATCGGAACTGGTGCCCCCCAGCCGATGTTTCTCACCTTCCCAGTCGAGGAACTGTGGAAATTACGCCACAAGTATTGGAAACACCCTCTGTAACCGGACACTGGAAATTGATCGACAAAGCCCTTTCTCCCTTCACTGCAGGTCATATTACTATTTCACCACAGGCCGTGATGGAAATTTACCGTAAGTGCGATTCTTTTATTCTCAATCTCAGAAACATGAGGTGCAGAGGTAACATCAGCTACGACGACATACTCTACGCCGCGCTGCAAAACCCATTCAGGGGCCCTCAAATCATCAACGAATTTTGGGAGAGTAGTGATAGCCGTGACGATGCCGCAGCTTGTGGGGTCAACGTTTTGAGACTATTGTGGGGCAAAGAAGCGCCAAACAATGCATTCTATCCTGGACCAACGGTAGTTCGTTCAATCTGTCTCGTAGCCCTCGTGTCGCAGTTGATTCGCAGTCGCCGAATGCTTACGCCTTTCGATCGTTCCTGGAAGAGCCAGGAAGATGAGTCGTTATTGGGGTACTCCATCACTTCTGGCAATACATGGCTTGCACAAAAGCTCCTTGTGCTTGGCGCTGATCCTAACCTGAAGTCTTCAGGGTGGACTCCCCTGATGTTGGTGGCCATGAATCCCTGTGACGGAATCGAGGAGATTGCCATAACCCTAATTGACAGCCGTATCGATCTTCATGAGGCAGTTCGAGGCGAGACGGCGATGACTTTGGCAAAGAAGCACAAAAACACTGAAATGGAGCGTTGGTTGAATCGATCCCGTTATTTTGATTCAAACAAGGAGCCACAAAAGGAGCCTTCTTTGGACTCTTGAATGTGAGCAAACGACTTTTGCTTTGCTGCATGCTATGTTAGCCGGGAGAATGGGCAGAGTGATTCGGGCTTACATGTGGCCAAATTTCAGACAGGCCAAGGGATGGTCGTTATCTTTCTGGTTATTTATCTATAGATAAACGTGGTTTTGGAATGAAATATCGACGATGAATACGATAATGGATCAATATCGATGCTACTCTCCGATTAGGTGCTATGCCCATATTCTTGTAGTGTTCATGTGCGCAATCTTTGGCGTATTGAAGAAGTCATCTACCTAGGTTTTGCCGTTGTTGCAACACATTTATCTAAGACATTGAGCTGAATGAAGCTAGATAATATTCTGGCCTTGTCATTGATATTTCCGGCATCGTGTTGTATTGGACTTGGGGCCGGTAGGTAGGGCAGTGGGCAGTGGGCAGTGATGCTGGCTCGATTCGCGTCGGACGCTCAAACGCGATTTCCCCAAAATTCTCAAAGCACTTTCAGATGTCGACAACGCGAAGGAAATGACTTCTTCCTAGTTCCAAAGAAAGAGAAGAGGGTATATTTCGTTGTCGCGACCTCAATGCCTCTAGGCTTGCAACGAATAAAGACAAGGAAGGTATGGTTCAGATATGGGTCTCCTAATTGATGTTGGGGGAAGTCGTTACTTTCAGTTCTTGTTTCTAGCCGTCTTTCAGGATCCATGACCTCAACGCCTACTGACCATTTTTTGAATTGCTATCAGTCCATTCTTCCTGAATCTTCCAATAGAGTCTGATTGGATCTCTTGATTTGTGGATTCGGCCTACATGGATGAGGTATTTAGAGACCACCTGACTGCCGTCTGCATTTGATACCGAACTCCAAGTCCTCCGTCACAACCCAAATCAGCTTACCATGGATTTCTTTACACTTGAACCACTCGACCTCAACGAACCCTCAATTCGCCACCTCTGCCTGCTGAAAGAAGATTACGGTCCTATCCGTTGCCTGATCTATCAAGATCACCTCGGCGACACGGCTATCCCTTATGAAGCCCTTTCGTACGTCTGGGGCTCATCCGCGCTGACGCATACCATCTTTGTCAATGAAAAGCAAATGCGCATCACCAAGAATCTTTTTCATGCGCTTCGTCAACTACGATCTAATGAGCGCGATCGGGTTTTGTGGATAGATGCTGTCTGCATCGATCAGCAGACCTACAGAGAGAGGGGCCATCAAGTGCAGCAAATGAGCACAATTTATTGACGGGCTGAGCGAGTTCTGTTCTGGCTAGATGATTCTGACAGGGATACTGATACCCTTTTCTCTATGTTGCAGAAGCTTAAAGACAAGATGGAAGGGCCCGGTGGTCTTTACAGTGGCTGGAGACCGACAGATCATCACGAATTAGTACATGAATGGGTCGACCGCTGGCTGAAAGATTGCCAAGCTCTGGCAGACCACGTCATCCGGCAAAATTCTCTTGACGAGGGAGTGTTGGCTCGTGGCCTTGACCTTCTCCTGAAACGATCGTGGTTCAGGCGTGTGTGGATTCTACAAGAGGTTTCCAACGCCCGAACGGGCTTTGTTTGCTGTGGCAAGATGTCCGTTTCCGCCATGTACTTCGCCCAGTCACCGTCATTCATCCAAGCTTCGCCTAGTGCTCATTGTCAAGCGGTTCTAGAAATAATGCCTGGACCTGTTCGCAAAGTTTCTTGGTCAAACCAGCAATTGAGTCTGTTATCTCTCTTGAAGCGCTTTGGCGCCAGCGAGGCAACTGATCCACGAGACATCATATTTGCTCTTCGCGGCGTGCCGACAGAAGCAGCTCGCATAGGATTTCCAGACGTAGACTACGAGATCACAGAAGAAGAACTAGCCAACGAGGCTTTTAAATCCATGTTCAGCAAACCTACTCCATCATGGGCTACAATCAGCACGATTGCTGATTTGGCGATGCAATTAGACCGTCTTCTCGCTGCCGATATCATTGCGAGCGCTTCCACACCTCCGCTGAAACATTCCGATGTGCGGATTACAGAGAGCTTCCTTCGGGCAATGATTGATCTTGATGGACGGGATGTTATCATGGCATCGCCTCTCTTATGGCGTTGTGCCGACCAAGGTGCAGTGCTATATGCGTACCGCTCGGTTCGCTTGGAACTGGCAATTTTCCTCTTCAATATCAAAGAAGAACCGGTACCCTGGTACCGCCTGGTGTCCTCTGCTCTCCAAAATCCTACTGCAGCAGTGGGAGGGGCGCTGATCGACAGCTTGTTCGGAGATCTTCGTCTGCGCAAGGAACAGGCATCAATCGCAACTCAGATGCTTTACCAATTGTTCCCCTCCTGGTTCAAACGTCATCCCAACAACAAAGAGCCCATTGAGGAAGGCTTTGACGCATCACGTGTCTCAGCGAATGGCTTGACTGCACTTCTGGATCAGATCATTAAATCTGGCAGAAAGCCTCCCATCGATTCATCTTGGAGCGACAGCAGCGGTATCTCATTGTTGTATGTGGCCGTCAGAGACGGAAAAGCACGAGTATTTCACAGATTGATCAGTTGTGGCTCTGGTGGTTTGAAGAAGTTCGAGAGAAGCCACTTGCGGAAGACCGGGACATTCTCTGGGAAGGGCACAGAGGCCCACCAGTCAGCGGTCGCCCAGATGATCGCCATTCTTCTCCAAAAAGGCTTGAATGACCCAGGAGATTTTCCAGACGCGTGAGACAAGGCAAAGCTTCGTTATGTCTTGTGTGATTGCCTTCGTCTGAATCAAATACGAATATGCCGAAAACCAGTTCACGTTGGCTGAAGAAACCCCCTGTAGACCTAAACGCGCTTTTGGTTCTCAGACAGTAACGATTCCTAGCACCTCATCTTCAGAGGAAATCTAAAAATGGACAGGTTGCTAGAGCTTCATGGTCAGAAATACGCATGCCTGTGGAAGTTCATATGTACCAACCGTCCACTTTGCAAGGGAGTTGTGATTGCCACGGTTTCAATCCAAGCCTGTAATGAGACTGAGCCGTGCTACTAGTACTTATGAAATGTTTGATATCTAAGAACTTCCCTTTATGTATCTTGGATTCTGAGCCATCCACTCTTTAACCATACCGCGATAGTCCACGGGTGTGTAAGATTCCCAGAACTCTGCCCACTTGCTCGGCTTTCTTTGCGTCTGCACGCCAACTTCGCCAAGTAACATATCCCAGTATGGTAATTGATCAAAAACAATATCCGTGTACTGGCGTCCATGTCCGTAAGGTGCTCGGTGCTGGGCCCACCTCTGCATGAGCGCAGTTTCTTCGTAGACCTTGCCAGCACGGATGTCCCTGTCGAGAGTTGGAATCTTGCCCTCAAAGTAGGCCAAGGCCCACAAACATTGGACTTCCAAACGCATGATGTTGGCCAAGTTGCTGAAGACACCGAGGAAGATAAGTGAGCGGTCATCGTTGGCGGCGAGGCCTGGAGGCGCCATGCCGCGGTACAGACGCCAGGGGCTGTATGATACCTCGACTGAGGCACCGGGGTTGAAAGGCTTTGGTTTGGACGAAGTAGGACTCAAGAAAGGACCGTCTAGCAGACGGGGGAAGCGGGCGCCAATGGCCTTATCAGCCTTGGCGCTTTGCTCATTCCAGAAGGCGACTTGTTCGGGGCTCATTTCAGTAGTTGGGACACCAAGCTCAGCGTGCAGCGATGCTGGTTCGAAATTCATGGTAGGCTTGGCAGAAAATCCGGTAGAGGCAACGAGGAGATCAACAGAGAAAGACGTGCCATCGGCGAGATGGAGTCTATGATCTGATAGATGGTCGATGTCCTCACGATAAATCTCGACGGTGCCGTTGCGGACATATTCGAAAAAGTCATCGTCGAAACTCAGTATACCCGATGCGGTACCGTACCTTGACATTTAAGTTAACTAATGCTCGCGAAGTTTAGACGTAGGGACATACCAGAATTGATTCTGCTCCGGCTGGAGCACCTTCGTCTTCTCATGCGTCTGGTACCCACAATCTTTGATCGTATCGTAACGAATCAACTTCCAGAAATTTCTCGAAATAACTCTCCCGATCGCGTTCTCGTGGAGAAAGCGCCGGATCCAGGACAAGCCCGACATATCTGGAAACATGTTCGGCGACATGAATGCAACAATGCGTCTCGTCACAAGCCTCTCTCGCCAGACCTTGAACGGGCCAAGCTGCGTGAACGCGGTAAAGACCCACGCTGGGCCCCGCCCCGAGCGGCGGATCACCCAGCGGACCTTGTGTCCGGTCGATGCCGCCAGGTGCACGGAGTCGTATGCGGATTTGCTGCCACCGAGCACCGCAACGGTCTGGATTTCAGGGTCTTCGAACAGTTCTTTGCGCGGTCCGAGGTTCGAGGAATGGATCATCGGCGCGTTGAATTCGTCGGACCCTTCGATTTCGGGCATATGCGGGACGGTGAGCACGCCGGTCGCGACGATGAGACGGTTGCACGAGACGGTCTTTGCCTCTCCGTTCTCTTCGAAATCGATGTACCATTCGGCGCTGTCCGGGCGGGTGATACGTTTGACCATGGTATTCAGCTGGATCTTGTCGTAGACACCAAAGTGCTTGGCGTACGACACCAGATACTTGTGCATAACCTCCCCAGGAACATGCTGCTTCTCTTTAAGACCATATTTCTCGAGATCCATGGGGAAGTCGGAGAAGTCGATCGACGTCGTGAAGTTGTTCGTCTTCAGGTTCGGATAGATCTGCTCTTGCGACCAGACCCCGCCGACGGAGGCACGGCCATCGACGAGCAAAATGTCGGATGATGGATCGCGCTGAAGAAGCGTCTTTGCAGCGCAGAGACCGCTCGGCCCGGCGCCGATGATGAGAGTGTCGACCGTAGGCGCCATCTTGCGTTCTCGACGAGCAGCCTTCAAAAAGTCGTTGAAGAAAAGCAGCCCGCGGGTGTCAGACCAACTTCATGGCCGACCGTACAAAGGGATGCCAGCCTGATTTAAATCGAACTCGGCAACGGCGGGATGTTACACAACAGCCCAAGAATACGGCACTACGGGAAGCCTCCCCGCGCGGCGAGGAGAGTTTGGGCACCGTGAACTCTGCCGAATTGGCGTCCACGGATAGTGGCTGGCCACCCCGCCAATTCTGGTTATCTACACGTCGCACAGCGTTGCGCACACAGGCTATCCGAGAACTATGTGAAGGCTCGGAGACATTGCAACTTGCAGCATTGTGCCGAGCTGAGGTGACTACCGTGTCAGGAGCTGAAGCTAGCATCGAATACGGCATGGAAGCACACCTAAGCTGACGGAACGTCAAAGGTCCAGCCACGCGGTATCCAATCACCGCGCCGCCTTCGCCTTTCAGGGAGACGCCACGAAGGATTCTTGGCTTCGGCGCTAGCTTAACAGAAAACGCGTTGTCTCAATTACCATGTTACGCGAATTCGCCGATGCGGGACATGGAGAGAAAGGAGGCGGGTTTAGGCGGCGAGACGGCAGTGCCTATCAGGCTGTCAAGGGCCCAGAACTGCAGAAGCGAGCTGCGCTACTGCACAACGTGCCAGCCGATTGGGATTATTGCGGCTGATGTGAGCTGGCTTTGCGGTCTAGGTCGTTTTCGGCGAGGCTTTCTAGACTGATGCGGTTAGGGTGTTGCGAGGATTGGGAATGGTTGGGGCTGCGGAGATAACGTGGCTGCGCGTGCTGGCGAGCTCGAGGTCCGTTCTGGGCGGGTGAAACTTGCACGTTCCTCTCGACCGTCCGGTCTTTTGGGCTAGAGTATGGGCCGTAAGCACCGGCTTGAACTTTGTGTGGTTCACTGTTGCCTGGTTGGTTGGTTGGTTGGTCGCTGGCGCAGGTCGTTGAACTTCATGATAACTGTCGCTAAAGCTGCTCATACTAACTACGATGTATGCGGCTGGTCGAATCCTTCACGATGCATCGCAGGTGTTGTGACTGGTTGCTCTCAACACGATGGATTTCGAAGGTCCGGCCCGTTTGCATTGTCAGACCTCGATTGGAAGGATGAATTGAGCCAGGAGGTTGGAAGTAAAAATGCATATTGAGCCTGTGCATCCTTCGCTTCGATGCCCGTTGTAGTCGTGCCACGTATAAGATTTTGGGGCAATGTCTCGGCAAGTCTAATTACACATAGATGAAAGACTGTGTTCAGTTGATTAACGAAACTCTGCCGTGATGCCTTAATGAGGTAAACCTGGCGTTTGATGCAGTGCGCACCTACTTCTGTGGTCGTGAAAATCAGGGGCCTACCTTGGTATGACAAAGCCATTCAAACTTGACTAGAGATTGTCGCGAACTCTGACTACGATGGGAAGTGGATATTCACGGTGATGTAGCCAGAAACAACTTGCTGGGGTGTTGTCTCAAGGCGTTCATTTGAAGACCCTTGGGAGGCGCCCTCCATTGCTGATGATCCCGCAATTTTCATACAAGACACTCTTGTTATGCATGATTCCTTCATGAGTTCTCTGTTGTCGCCATCGAGTGAAGCTAGCAGAATAAAGATGACGGTGGCGAAATGACCACCTCCTCTAGGCAGGAGCAGTTATGAATGACTACTCTCAACCCGCATATACCTAGTCATGTCGTAATTACCGCTCAGAAACAGGTAAACAGCGAAGTTTGTAATGTTAGGGTTTTGGGACTTAGCGTGGCATTCATGGCTACGGTTAATCTTCCTATGAAGAGCCAATGTTTAGGTGATGTGAGCTGCAATTCCATTCTTACGGTAGTGAAATTTTATATTTTTGTATCGCGGATGGTCCCTCTGCCGCCAGTTTAGTCTCATCGCCCGTCGATAGCATACAGTCAATAGAATCGTGGGTTTTCATCGACACTCTATCTTCGTATCAATTTTCGGCATGATGAGAACAATGATGACGAGTGAGTTTCAAGTCGGTAGACACTTTGTCATGGTCATAGAAACCATCCGGGTACATTTGCCTCGTGGCCGTAAAACCCTGGATAACATCATCGAAGCCCATTTTCATTCTTGAACCCCTTTCTGGTTGGGCCCCACTTCAAACCTTTGCTTTAAATTCGGAGATCTCTTCGCTGATGGAGCTTAGAATTCCAAGATCATACCTACGGTCCCCAATTTCGACATCGAAATACTCTTCGCCAAACTCGATTCGAACACAAGATGGAGTGTTCTGAGAACATTTCCAAAAAAATCTAAAGAAACAGGACCGCGTCCATTATGTGCCGAAACTGCGCCCGCCGGCTCCCGATCCGAACAGGCGAAAAATGACGACGCGGTCAAGTGGGTGGCTGCGGTAAGAAGGGCTCTCGCAAGTATTCCTGCTTCATCGTCAAACATCTCAGGTACATCGACAGGGAGTGACGAAGTTTCGCTAGAGTCTTTAATCAGTCTGGCTCACAATCATGGCACAACGGCAATAGCGCCGTTCTCGAGCATGGTTCCCGGTGGTGAAAACAAGGTCCGCCTTTCCTGGTTTCCTCTCAAGAGCGAGCTACTTCCCATTCCTCACGGCAACGTGGTTGACATACGACACGAATCCAGACCGAAGACGAAAAGGATGCAGATCTCCCAACTGCCCTTCGAGATACAGGACATAATCTTCGAGATGGGAACGTCGATGGTCATCTACGCAGTTCATGTGCCTGCGGAAGATGTTGCTCTCTATGTTCGCCATAACAGCAACAGTCACATAAGAAATTCTTCCCATGAACAAATGGTCCAGGACATAGCAAACTCTTGTCCTCTAGCATACACCTGCCGCCGTTCCCGTGCCGCCGTATTCAGAAGACTACACCGCCTAGCCCATAACGAAAGACCGATAATCCGGTTCGCGATCCTCGAGTACATTCACATCACCATCAGGTTAAGAGACATGGTGAACAGCCAAAACCACCCCATTACACGTCACGAATCTGATGAGGAAGATCCGAACATGTTTTTGGGACTGCCTAGCATTTGCCTGTTCGAAAACCCCTTTGTACCGGTCGCAGACTTGGAGGGCTGGTATACTACACTGCCCGCCTTTCTCGAAAACAAAGTAGATCGTGTCGACGCCGAATGGTGGTGGGACAGAGACACTGGAATAGCTAGGGTGTCGCCTTTGTTGGGAAAATTCATGCATAGCTTCCCCCGGGCAACGCATTTCACCATCACGCCGCGTCTACCTTTCATGCTGAGTGCGCAACCCGCCACACCAGGCATTGTGGACAGCAAACACCGCTTGCGAAAGCTTGGGGCTGGGGGAGAAGAACTTGAGATCTTGAAGCTGAGGGAGGCAGAGAGATACAAATATCTACAGCGCCGACTGATGTCTCTATGGGAGCAGGAGGGTTGGACCACGATGGCGGCAAACGCGACGAAGGATTTCCCGTTACCCATATTCGAGTTCAAACATAAGGTGAGAAACCCGCGTTGCGATCCATGTTATCTCGTAAAGACTCATTGAGATTGATTCGATGCTAATGGTATATAGAAAACATCACTTTATGGGTATCGCAAGTAGCTATCTGTTGCGGTAGTCTAAATATTACGTGGGAGGAGGTGGGAGAAGACTCAAGGAAATGGCCGCCAGTTGGACGAGATGCATAGAACTTGGGCAATCGCTAATATTTTAATTGAGCTGTAAATATCAAAACGGGGACTATTGTCTTGGTCCTTCCCTCGAGATTTTTCGCGATGATCAAGTCACCTACCGTGCAAGTGAAACTTTCGGACCTATGTCGGGAAACCTGTATGATATTTTCGCCTGATGAATGGATCCAGCTGGCTCGCTAGTCGAGGTTCTTTTGTTGGCAATTCTCTTGCAATAAAATCTCCATGATGGGTGTGCTAGAAACTGTCTCCACGTAACGTTATTCGTAGTGAACTTCAAAGGATTGATGGATCAATCATGAACTCTGCATTTCCCAGTAGCACATTGCAAGAGGCCAGTGGGCGTTTCTCAACTCAACATGAAGGTTCCAGTCATGCCGGCAATTCAAATATTCTGTCTCAGCTGTCTCAAATTCGTAAAACAATTCTGTACATCCAGGTGTTTACCGTGTATGATGATCACGTTTTTCCAGAAACCTAAAATACAGCGACTTGAGTCCACTGATAATTATCAGACCGTAAGCACTTTGGTGGTATTGTCCATCTCCGATGCGCATGCACTGCTGTATATCATTCGTGACACTCACCAAAGCTCAGAATACCATGACCAACATACAATCCTGCCCTCGACTTGATCGCCATTTATCAAAGTCAATTCAACTACAACATGACAAAATCTATGAAAGGCCAAACTATCGCTACAACAGCAAACCCTCGTCCGTCGTACCTCGAAGCGTCCCGCGGTAGTGACGACCCCTCTCAATATGGAGAGGCGAGCGATGTGGTAAAATGGGTGGTTGCTATGAGAAGACTAACTGCCAGCATCCCCGCAACTCCGTTCGCGCCAGAGATGTCTGGCACATCAACAACGGAAACCAAGTCCTCACCGGAGATATTTCACAATCTGTTTCCCGATCGTGACGCAATTTCGATAGCGCCATTCGCCGGCATGGTTCCAACACCATGGGGCCATCCGGATGCTATGCGGAAGACGGTTTCACCAAACTGCTCCTTCAGCTCTCCCGATCGTGGTCCTCCGCTCATTCCCGTACCGGGTAGACTGGATGGGGTCAACACACAACGCCGAACCGAGGCGAACATGAGGATGATATAGATCAGCAAACTCCCCTTAGAGATGCAAGATGCCGTTTTCGAGTTGGGAACATCAATGCTCATCTATGCAATGAACATGAACCCATACGACGCTGAAGCTTACGGCTATCGAGGCAGACGGTCTTTTGGACCTCGTCGAGAAATATTTCTATCCAGCGACGAGATTGTGGTGGAAATCGCGAATTCCTGTCCGCTGGCATATACTTGCCGCCGTGCTCGTGCGGCTGTGTATAGGACGCTCCATCGTTTGATGCAGGCATCTGGCCAAAGTGGGATTCGTGGTCCCAACGCCGGAATTTTCATACTCAACTACATTCACGTCACTGTCAGGATTGGCAATCTGGTGGCAAAAGAGGCTATGCAGCGCGAATCGGAAAGCCCACCGAAACTCGACGATCTGAAAAGACTTCGAGGGAAGATTGTGGGAATTCGCAGTCAATGGCTCTACGAAAACCCATCGGTAACAGTAACAGACCTGCGGAAGCGATGTGCCCAGCTTCCCCACTACCTCCTGCAGCATGTCGACCGCATTGATGCTGAATGGTGGTTCGACCGGCACAGAAAGCACGATAACGCACAGTCAGCTATGGATGTTCTGAAAGCGAGCGTTGACATGTTCGATCAGGCGCGTCACATCACCCTCACCCCATGTCTCCCTCTCATGTCTGCTGCCAAGACCGGCAATACACCAGACATCGAGAAGGGAAAACACAGCCTCCGGAATCCCTGGATTGAGCCTGACGAAATTGCGATTGCAAAATTGAGGCAGTGGAAGAGATACCTCAACGTGCAGGATGTACTATGGGATTTCTACAGCAATCGCCCTTGGACAGTCTTTTTTGCTCGATCAAAATTAGAAATTCACGTGACGGAATCCTTTCCGCTTCCAATATTTGAGCTTGTGTTTACGAACAAGCGGGCTGAGGCCCTGATCTTCTCGTTGCCAGTCGCCAGCAACCAGTAGTAGAAACAGCATAATTACCCCAATTATTCGCGCATGCGCGCCACTTTAACGTGATCGTTGAACGTTAGTCAGGTTCGATTCATTTTGTGACAAGGGAATAGCAGAGCAACCTAACTGATCCCACATGCCTGCCTAAACCCTCACCCCCTACCCAGTTTGCAGACTGCAAAATAATTCACTGTAATCCACAAGCCCGTAGCGCCAAAACTGAACGTCACCACAGCTGTCTAGGACAAAAACATGGACGAACAGGGAATCGAACCCTGGACCATTCACATGCTAAGCGCGTATTATACCACTAAACCATTCGCCCAAAGGATGATTTCGCCCGGACTTGAACCGGAGACCTTCAGTGTGTTAGACTGACGTGATAACCAACTACACCACGAAACCATTTGTTGTTGAACAACGCTTTGAAAGGAAGGAATTTGATTCTCTGCGGGCAGGTTCCTGGAGATGTGTGTGGTGGAGAGAGGGTTGAAGCGAAGCGGATCCAAAGGGGGGGGGTTGAGGTGTGGTGCGGGCCGATGCAGGGTGTCATCCAATGACGGGCTGCCTTAGCGTGGACAGGGAATTTGGGAGAGAGAATCGAGAAAACAACAATCGCGTCTGGCTTTCAGATGCGCATTCACTCCAGAGGTCAAGACATCCGCAGTTGCGAGGCGCAAAGCATCGTTGTGGTGAATTTCGGTCAATCTGTGCTGCTCCCAGCTCTAGCTTCAACACACACCAACCTCAACCGTTGCCATGAGGAATCCATCTCAAACCCAGTGGCAAAGGTCAAGCTGGGCCAATAATCGCGTCGAAACCACCAATTCGCGACTCTCAACCCCAATGGCGTTCCTACCGTGTCCAACGCGCCTCACAACCGCAAAGTCGCGATCCAAACAGCCGCATTTCGCAAACGGCGTCGGGATTGTTTGGCGGCGCGCGGCAGCAGCGAAAACAATTGGCTGCCGCGGGTGCGGGTCGCGGCGGCAGGCGGGGCCGATTTGCGGTCTGGCGGGGCGCGCTAGGCCGCGATAGGAAATGAGTAAACAATGGTAGCGATAACAACTCTCAGCACCACGGCTCGATCAACATTACAAGCGACAAGGGAGAGAGAACACCAGGCCCGTTTAATAGGTCGTGAAACCCGGTGTTGGACGGTCTGACTTGCATCTTTCTTGCATACCACGTCCTGTCATTTGTGAAATTTGTCTGGTCAATTGCATTCGTTTGAGTTGGAAAAGGTGGTCACGATGTCCAGCGAAGAGCTTCCACTTGCGCTGCGGCGAACGCGTCGAAGCGCAGCCGGAGCTCCCTCCGCTGCCTCGGCTTCGGTCTCATCGCCAGTATCGACGCCACACAGAGCATCCAAGAGAAAAGTACGCTTCTCAGACCCAGGACTAGTCTCAACACCGCGAACAACATCCCGCCTGTCTTCCACCGGCCTGACCCCCATGATCCGTCGCACAACCCTCAACAAGGGAACCCCAAACACCTCTCGCCGGCACTCGGCCCCCGTCTCTCGCACGCCCTCGGGCAGCGGCGCGACAGCTGCCTCCGACCTCCCGCACAGCGGCGAGTTCCACTTCCTCCCCCTCCGCCAGGTCCTCGACGGCCGCGTCCAGCGCCGCATCCGGCGCAACGGCCTCAGCGAGGAGATGAACACCATCATCGCCGAGAAACGCAGGCGCGCGCAAGAGACCAAGGCGGAGATCGACGGCTTGAGGGCGCAACTCAAGGAGAAGGACGCCGAGATCTACGAGCTGCAGAATGCGACTATCGTGATTGACATGGAGCGCATCTGGGGGCTGGAGAGGGAGGTCGAAACGCTGAAGGAGCAGCTGTCGAATCGTTCTGGGGTGAGAGGGCAGAGCTGCTATGACTGGACGCTCGCGGCGAGGGGTCCTTATGTGGATGATTACATGGAGACGGACACCATTGAGGCGGAGTCCGTTGCGGGTGAGAGGATGCTAGCTGATGAGACTGCTTTTGGGGACGCGACGATGGCGGAATTTGTGTGCAGTACGCCCACGAGGGTGAGGTCTTCGTTCCTCACTCCGCCGCTCACGAGTCCGGTCGCCGAGGGCCCGATGACGCCATCTTCTCACAGGGGATCCATCGCGCCTCCGTCACATTGCAATGCCGGCGTGCAAACCTCCTTCCGCGACACAGAAAAGGACTCCCTCCAAGAGGAACTCACCTCCCTTCGCGTTGAGATGTCAAAACTCACAAACACCCTCGAATCCTACACCTCTCTCACCACTCGCCTTTCAGACCAGCTATCAGCCTTCACCCCCTCCGCCACCGGCAACTCCGAACCCCTACAAACAATCGAAGAGCAAGTCAACCACCTCCTGCGCACAGTCTCAGACCGCACCGCCGCGCTCCTCGACCTCAACAGCTCCCTAAGCGACCTTGGCTTCCCGGGCTCCGACGCCTCCGAAATCATCACCTCCCTCGTCGCCGCCCTCCGCACCGCCCGCCTCGAGCTGGAATACCTCACCCCAGGCGAAATCACCCTCCCCCTCTCCTCCCACGGCGCCGAGGTCCTCGACCTCCTCCTCACCCGCCTCCGCGACCTCGCCAAGCGCGGGAAGGAGGACGAGGCCGCCATCGACGAGTACCACCAGCTCGAGCTCTCCCTGCGGCAGCAGCTCGGCGCGCGCGTCGCCGCGATGGACAGCCTCAACGAGGACCTCGCGCTCGCCAAGGCGCAGCTGGCGCAGAAGGACGCCGCGGCGGCGGAGCTGCGGGTTAGCGTCGACCGGCTCAAGGGCGCGGTGAACGGGTACATCCGCGACGTGATGGAGCTGGAAGCCGTGATTGGTAAGATGGAGGGGGAGAACCGCGATGCGATGGCGACGAAGGACGCGCAGATCGAGGTTGGGCGGCGGGTATTGCGCAGCAAAGAGGATGTGATTGCGCAATTGGAGACGAAGCTCGCCGACGCCGTAGCGAAGACGAAGGCGTTCCGGAGGAGGCTTGACGAGAGTGAGGAGAGCAAGGCGAAGGAGGTGGCGTCTGTCAACAGGCGCAGTGGCCAGGCTCTCGCGGTGCGCGATGCACGGGTCGCAGAATTGAGGGAGGAAGTCGAGAGGGTCAATGAGAGTTTGAGGGCTGCGCATGAGAGCATTAAGAATCTGAGGATCGAGAAGAAGGGGCTGGAGGGGAAGATGGCGGAGGAGCGGGTCGGTGCGAAGAAGGTTATCGACCAGATGAAGGCGGAGCTGGAGAGGGTTGTGAGTATGAGCAGGGAGTTCTTGGCGGATGAGGTTGAGGAGTCGACCACGCCGACTAGCACACCGCCGAGGGCGGCAGGCCGGACGCCGAAGAAGGTGATGGAGCCGGCGGCGGGTGTGTCGAAGTCGCCGCTTGCGGGCGGGACTGTTGTGAAGAAGGGGCTGCTTTCCGGGGAGCTTGCAAGGAGAGTTTCCGGGAGGAAGAGGAGAAAGTATGACAGCGGACTGGGGTTCTTGGATGAAGATGAGGTCGATGCATGAGACGGCATAACTTGATGCGTGTACACATAGGTCGGGGACGGCGTTTAGGCGCGTGTTCATTCGTTTGCCGCATTGTCTACGGCGCCTTTCTTTTGTCTGCAAGTTAAAAATAGGCGTTGGAATGCCATGAAACCAAATTTATCAGTAACGTCTTCGAGACCGTGGGTGAAGAATGCGGCTTGCGTCGGTGGCTACGGCCCCACATCTCCGAGTGACCGGCCGCTCGCCGTTCCGACCGTCCGGGATGCGCGCATGGTCTTTAGCTTTCCTTAGAAAATGGCCCATCTGACGCATGATCTCATGAGACCACCTCTAACCAGATTTTGGTTCAAACTTGGCAGGGGGTTGGAGCATAAACGCTCGCAGCCGGCGCCGTACGACCGTTTTCGTCCCATCACCACAGCATCCACATTTCAACGCTGCAACATCCCGAATCCGTCCTACACCAGCCGCGAGCCTCGACAACGGGTCGTACAATAAAGCCAACCACCCCAACCTCAATTGTTCATTCTCAGTTCTCATAATTATCAGAAAAAAGATTCCAATCTCCTTGAATACAAAAACTTCTTTCATCATGACAAACACAAGCGAAACACTCCCAGCTCACCCAGAACCCACGGTCATAAACGACGCAAGTGGGACTCTTCCAGCTCATCCCGAACCTCCTGTCATTACCGAACCAACTGAGACTCTCCCGGCTCATCCTGAGCCCCCCGTCATAAACGAAGCAATGCTGCCCCCAAAACCACAATTCGTGCGCGAAATCGAGCGCATCACACGGGTGTCGCTCCCCCCCAATCCTCCGCCATATTCCCACGCAATCAGCACCGCACCGCCATCATCATGCAATATCCCGGCGCCCCCTAACAACACCTACTTCGCCCAAATTTGCAGACGCGAGCGCGAGAATGCGCTGCCCGTTTACGAATTCGATAAGGAACGCCCAAGAACGATGGACAGTCAGAGGAGCTTCTATGCTCGGAGTTTCAGACAGGAACTGGCTGTCGAGGCGCGCAACCGCCGGCGGAAGTTTGACTGTATCGCTGCGGTTGTTGTTGCGTTGATCTTGATGGGGTGTGCTGGGACTTTGGCTGCTGTTTTGGTATCGACGAGAGAGAAATGATGCGCACTGTGTCAGGATGTTGGTGGAGTCACTGGGTGTTTCGAGCTTGTAGTTTTGAGCGAAGCAAGGTGTTTACCAGGAAAGCGTAATGGTATTGGGTATACGAGCAGATATGGGTGTCAAAAGCAGACCTACAAAAGCAATAATCACAATCTTCCTTCTAACGCTCGCAGCAACTTCCGCTCCTGTTGCTCACAGCACGTACTTGAACAGCGGCGACCTGTCTCCCATCTTGAACAGCTCTGCCTCAGTGTACTTCTCCTTCGCCTCATCCGCAATCCTGGCCTTCTTCGCGTTGGCAATCTTGTAGCTCCACTCGAGAAGCAGAGCAACGATCAGTCCACTGCCGCCAAACGCCAAACTCAGCCCGAAGCCGGTGTGGTACTTGGGCTTCTCGCGCTCGAGATACATGAAGCTTCCGACGATACCGCCGACGTTTCCGACGCAGTTCATCAACGCAATGCCAATTGCTCGTCGAGACGCCGGGGCGATGTTGTTCGCGTTCCAGGACGCGGCGGCAGCTTGGATAGGGTAGATACCGATCACAGCCAACACGACGGAAAAGTACGCGACACCCCTCTTCTCTTCCAACGCACCGTTCAGCGACAGAATAATAGAGTACCCCACCGCCACGATCGCCAGCGGGATAGCAAGGAACGGCATGCGCCAGAAGAACCGATCGGACACCTTGGCGAAGCTCACCGCGGAGATGGCCGCAGCCACATACGGCGGCGCGCTCAACAGCTGCGCCTGCGTGTTCGCAAACCCCATCGCCTTGGTAATAGTCGGCAGCGTGAACTTGATGCCGTACGACAGCGCGCTCTGGCACAGCAAAAAGTACGCCTGCACGTAGATGCGCCAGTTGGTCAGGTTCATCTTGAGGTCGTGCCAGTTGACCTTGCGGTTGGAGTCCTCGTCGCGCGAGCCGCCGCCCTGCTTGATGAAGATGGAGAGCTCGAGGTAGCGGATCTCCTCGGGGTCGAGCCAGCGCGTGGAGAGGGTGGGCGTGTCGATGAGGAGGAAGAAGCAGGCGACGCCGAGGCAGACGGTGGCGAGGCCTTCGAGGATGAAGATCCAGCGCCAGCCTTCCATGCCGCCGACGCCGTCCATCTCGGCGATGGCGGCGGCGAGGAGGCCGGAGAAGGCGCCCGACAGGGCGGAGGCGCAGTAGAAGTAGGAGATGCGGACGGAGAGGTCGCTGGGCATGTACCTGTGCCGGTGTGAGCGGGTGGGGAGGGATGGTGGGGAGGGGGGCGGCTTACCAGTATGAGCAGAGGTAGATGGCGCCAGGGAAGAAACCGGCCCTGAGAGGGGTTAGTTAGCAGATGAACTCTGGAGACGACAGCTGTTGAGGGGCGCTTACTCGAAGATTCCAAGGAGAATGCGGGTAACCATCAAGCCGGCAAAGTTACGAACGAGACCAGTGCATGTCATGACGATACCCCAGCAGAGGGTGAGGGTGCCGAGGTATGTGGAGGGGCGCTTGACCTTCTTGAGGATGATGTTGCTAGGGACTTCGAAGAGGACGTAGGGGATGAAGACTGTGCCACGATGGTCAGCTAAGTTGAGACGGGACTTCATCGGGATACTCACAGATGGATAGAACGGTGTTGTACTGCACGCCCGACATGCCCAAGTCTTCGACCATGCCCTCGATCTTGGCATTTCCGATGTTGGCGCGGTCAATGTGGCAGATGAGATACAGCAGGGCCAACATGGGGATCAGTCGTTTGTCGACCTAGAGAAAGTCAGCCATTGGACGAGACATTGTATGCCAGCTCGTCTTACCTTGTGGAAGACCTTCTTCCGCGACTCCTCGGGATAATTGTTGTAAAAATCCGCATCCTCAGTGCTCAGCCCGAACACACGGTATGGTCCGATTTCAATAGCCTCAGGGACCTTTTCGAGATGCGTCTCGCCAGACGGTCTGTGATGAACAGCCTCGACCTCGCTCTTCTCAAGCGAGCTCCTCAGAGCGTTCATAGCCATGTCGACGAAGTGTTCGCGGCGCACACAGAAAGATGACGATACCTCAAAGGACTGAAGTTGGAAGAAACTGACTCGCCAGTCGCGTCACGTCGAAGCAAGCTTGCCTCGGTGTTCAAGTTCGCACACACAGACCAAGAACAAAAGTTCTGCCCAAGTTATATCTGGCCAGGACCACCTTATAACCAAAAGCCCAAAGTCCAAAGCTGCGGAGAACCCGTTCGTCCCCACCGGCCCCAAAACCGCGGAGAAGCTCTAAACCACCGCCCATCTCGCGCGCTCGCCCACTAAAACCCCAGATGGATCCAATCCACCCCCGGACTTGGCAGTTTGCGGGGTGTGGGGAAAACGGGTTCGTCTCAGCAACAACGAGAGGGAGGCTGGGACCGGTAGGAAGGGGCATCTCAATTAGCGGACGGAAAAGGGACGCCCTCCCTTGCCAAGCTTATCCGTGGTCGTATCCGTCATGTCCGTTGCGCGAGTTCAGCGTCGCATTGCAGATGGCGCGTCGAACGATTGGGCGCGTGGCAAGAGATGGTTAGAGATGGGAACGGCCAGGATGGAGGGTTTGTGGGTATCATTTCGCGGCCTGTCAGCCGATGGGTCGGTTTTAGGAGATTGCGTGGTTGCGCATGCAAAAGAGAGGGTCGTCCGTTCAAGAAGCGAACTTCTCGTACTTCACCTTCTCCATCGGAGAGTCGCAATATTTCAAATGCCATGCATTCCATCCACACTGGCAATGCACATGTCTCACATTCCATCAACACCTTTTCCGCGCACCATATCCCCAGCAGCACACGTCGTCGAGATAAGCTCTCGAACCTCACACCCAAGCACAGGCTAACCATTCACTAGCCCTCCCAGATCGCGCTCTTGGAATTCTTGGATATCTACGACAAGACTTTGGCTAACGGCAAGCGTATCTTGGCGAATGACTCCCCTTCGAATGGCGACGACGGATAAAACGGAAGAAACCCGTCCAGAGGGCACACTGAGGCTTCTTTTCCCGCCATTTTGATTACCCCGCAGGCGTAGGCGACTTGGCGACGTCGGTACGTGGTCGGTAATTTTCCCGCCAAGCACGCCTCCTCAGGGTTTGTTGGAGGCGGTGGTCAGATCAGCTGCCGTCTCAACATGGCGCGATTTGCTGTCGGCTGAGCGGGGGTCGTGGAGTGAGCCGGGCGCGAGATGGGTTGGGTTGCTTTTCCGTCTGAAAGTCCCTCTGTATCAGAGCAGCATTGGGTTGCAGATAAGAGACCGAACACAGCACCTCTTCGCTTGGTAATGTTGCCCTGTGTGCAGCCAGGGAACACTATTCAGCCATTGTGCAGATGAAGTAAATTGCGGTAGAATCTAGGAACCTTTCATTCGATACAAAGGAAAGCACGCGAAGTGGAAACGGGGAGAGATGCCTTCCTTAACCATAGGAGATGTAAGGGGCTGGCCCCTAGGCTTGTTCAGCGTAGAGGTGCCGTCGATTGACTATTCTAAGCTGAAGAAGGAAGAAAGGACTTTACAAGGGTAGGCACCTAACAGTGGTGAAGCAGGCCGGGTTAGGCGGCGTACTGCGGCAGAATAGTGGGTCCAACGGAGCCGGATCTCGGTAACTGCTCCGGCGAAGCCGGAGATATCAATCCGGGCTCTAGCCCGTGACATCACCCCCCCGCTCCCCTCCGGCGGCGCGCCTGCGGCGCTAAGGCTGGGTCTCTATCGTGCTCCATCGCAGAGCCATAACGGCGTTCGTAAGCCTCTATTGCTTCTGTCCCCTGGAGCGTCTCGATAGGCTCCTAGGTCCTCTCTGCATATCCTTCCCACTTAACCAGAACTTCGCAGCGTCGCCCGCGCCCTCGACGCTTCTAGGTAGCAGCGTCAATACTCTCTATATTCTAGGTCTCTTCGCCTTTATCGTCTATAATTAGTGGCAGCTGCTTGTCATCTAATATTTAACCAGGTAAGGGGTTGTTACCTGCGCGCTTCAGGATATCCATATAGAAGCGTGGGTATATAGCTGCTGGTATATTAAGCTCTACTACGTATAGTGAGATAACTTTTGTAACTATATACTTATGATATAACTAATCTAGTTTCTTGTAAGGCCTAGGGGATCTATAATGCCTTATGTGAAGCCAGACTTTATCGCCTACTTCTAGTCTCTCTATAGGCTGGCGCTTCCTATTAGCCAGCTCCTCATAGCGTTGCTGTGTTGAGGCGAGGGTCGATTAGGCCATATCCATCACATCTTGAAGCCTTGTTACTAACTTGCGTGCTTAGCCCTCATGGGTGCCCTCAGGGCTTGCTAGGTCTGCTTCCTTAACCTTAATAGGTTCTAGGTGGTATCCATGCTCTAGGAAGAAGCTGCTCATCCTAATAGCACTATTATCACAGCTACAAAGCGCTAGCTAGGCCGCTAGGAGGTTCAGTGCCCAATCCTTTTGCAAATACATAACATAGTTACGCAGGTAGGCCTAGACCTCTTGGTTCATCCTCTCTAGGCCTCTATCAGTCTGCAGATAGTAGGTGGTACTAAGCCGCTGCTCTATTCCTAATAGCTTGCAGAACTGCCGCCAGAAGCAGCTTATCCAGTTGCTTCCCCTATCGCTCATAATTGATATAGGGATGCTGTGGAAGCAGAAATAGCAGTTGAGGAATCGTTCAGCGCAAGCTTCAGCTTCTATGCTTTCCATAGCCTTGAGGGTTACGCCTTTGCCTAGCCGGCCGATAATTACCTAAAGATATCTCTCATCCTTATCCATAAGGGGAAGGTTAGTGATGAAGTCTATAGCGAGGTTGCTTTATATACGCTATGGTATCAGCAATAGTTTCAGGAGTCCCTTACAGCGTTCCCTCCAGATGTGACTTCGCCCACAGCTATCGTAGTTACTGCAGA